>JAFVLL020026521.1:0-29526 GCA_021397915.2 Tor tambroides
AAAACTTTTGAATTGTTTTATTTTACATGTAATGAATCTAGAATATATGAAAGTTTCACTTTTTGAAATGTTACAATAAAAAATGAACTTTTTCACGATATTCCAATTTTTTGAGATGCACCTATATATATATATATATATATATAGATAGATATTTATATATAAATATAAAACAGCTTTTACATCTAGAGAGATCACTGTATATGATGGCTGAAAATCCTGCCTAAGTATAAAACTAACTAGGGTTTGTAACAGAGCTAGAATATCTAGTAAGGATCATGCACACAGTCAGTGTCAAAAGCAGAGCGATGGAAGTGTGTGTGATGCTGATGCAAGACACTCACACTGGACTGTGATGGATGCCATCAGCCAGACCAAATCAAATTACAGTCACTAACATAGACACAAGATAGACCCGATCAAACCATGGGCAAAGAAGACATGTCAGGAAGTGTACTGACGACAGAGTGAAGATGGGAGAGAGTGTCCTAATGCTATGTGAAGAGCTCATTGTTAGAGCAGCAGCAAGGGTTTTTGGCTCAGTGGCATATTGCTATCTGTTGTATCTGTTATAGGAATAAAGGAATTTTAATGTCATCTAACACACATTCAGTTACACTAAATGACACTACAGCATTGTGACAATACATAAATATTTAAAGACTGACAGACTACAGCTTAACTTTATAGCTGGTCTTTTTAATTAAAATACCAAAAAATGAAGGCTGAAAATGGACATCAACAAATTGCACTCAAAGTGGACTGAATAAAGGCCTGTTTAGACCAGCATGAATGTTTGGCATGTGTTTTGTCTGTTCAGACCAATGCAAAAAAAAAAAAAAGCAGACAAGCAGAATGTAGTCTCAGCCTCAGACATCACACCCATGGAACGCACACACTCTGAATGTGGCAAAAGCCAAAAGTCTAAATCTGTTTGGCTTACCTCTTCAGGTTTTTTTCCACAAGCCTAGTGTGTGGTAATCTCTCCAGAGCGGTTCTTGGCCAAATTCAGCGGCAAATATCTGTCTTGGTGTAAACAGGCCTGAATAGTGACTGCCTTGCCTTCATCTTCCTTAATCCTGCTGTCAAGAGTAGCCATTAAAATAGCCAATGTTAGGTGTCTAGATTTCAGAGCCATCTTACAACATTTGCTTTTCATTCTAATTTGTAATTTTCAATTTCTACACTTCACGAATCTAATTCAAAAGCAATTAAATACTGTAGCATTCACAGTATGTAAGATGCAAAAACACGGACAAGCAGAACACAGTTCTGTTTTCTTAAATATGGGATTCTCTATTATACGAGGGCTGGCAACCCCTAGCAACAGTGGAAATGAACCCCAGAGATATTTGTTCAATTGAAGCCATGTAATTCCAGCATACATTCATGCTCACGAAACATGACTTTGTTAAGCCTCATTTCTAGCTTCCAGAGGCTAAGACTGTCTCTTTCCACCCTCCTCTGAGCACTGCCGTGTAAAAGATTCTATTGTATCACTGCCATGCATGTGAATTATGTGAGGGGCACTTTGGGGTTGCAGTAGTCATTACATTATAACAACTGTGATCTTGTTAAACATGTTATACGACACTGGCAGGAAAATTAATGCATTCTTTAATATATTCTGTTTCAAGTCTTGCTATTGTGCTGCAACTTTCAAAAGTCCCAAAACTTTAAATAGCTGATGAAAGCATTGTCAGTGTTTTCATATCCATCTGCCAAGTGAAAATCATCAGTTCAGCTGCTTAGAGAAGTTGCATACTTCTTCTCAACACAAAATTTGAGCTATTATTCATGTCTGTAGGACAAACTGAATTTACTCCTCACTAAACGACCTCATATTGATTTATCTCATACACTTTTTATAACTCTTTGGTAGGTTGTGCTATATGAAACTAATCTTCTTGCCACTGTAAACAATGTGCGTATTTTTCTTTATAGAAGTGATTCCAACAGCTTGACAGCCAGTGCACATTGAAATCTACTGTTATCTTAATATAAATATGCATATGGTGCGACCATGATTTGTCAGTTCAGAAGCAATCTAATATCTCAACTAGCCTGCTCCAGAGTTTGTGCATTCATTGGCAGCATTCAAAGGCTAACCGTGCACAAAGATTGCATACATTTAATTACTTAATTTGTCAATGTCAGTAGTCAGACACTGGTTGGATTTCATAGAGCTCTAGCACAGGACTGGAGGATATGCTTTACACGTGACTGCTTATTTAAATTTTCTTCAGCCTTGAATATTTCAGTGCTCACTAATGTAACATTGTAGCACTTTTTGGGAATAACTAAGTCACCCTTATTGAGATCCTACAGTTTTTGAGAACTAAACATAGTTCTGGTAATAAGTTTACATACCCCTTGCAGAATATGCAAAATGTTCATAATATTAAGAAAACAAGAGGGATCATGAAAAATTACCTATTATTATTTTTTTGTATTTTTTTAGTATAAGCTATTTTACTTAACATATATTTACATATACTCCACAAGACAAAATAATAACTGAATTTATAAAAATAACATACATCAACACTGTGTGTTGTTACCTGGATGATCCTTGACTGATTCTTTTAATGCTTTATGATAGTTGTTCATGAATCCCTTTATTGCAGTTCAACTGCCCACTGTTCTTCAGAAAAATCCTCCAAGTCCTTCCCATTCTTTGGTTTTCTAGCATCTTCTGCATATTTGATCCCTTTCCAGCAGTCATTGTATGATTTTGACATCCAATTTTTCACACTGAGGACAACTGAGGGACTCATACATGATGATGTGTACATTTTTCTTTTTTGTTTAAAGATCATAATTTTTCATTTAGTACTGCCCTTCAGACACTGAATAAAATACGTTTCCCTAAGTAAGTACACTTTACCCCAATCATCCAATTCAAAAAGTTAACACCCCCCAGCTCTTAATGCATCATTTTGCCACAACTGTATGTAATACTTTTGACATCTCTACTATTATAGTACTCTGAACTTGTCTATTGTAAGTAAATTAGCTTATTTATATATACTGTATCATAAATTGATACCACAGGTGTAGTGAAAGTGTATGTAAGCTGTATTATTTCATTTTTTAAAAAAAGAGCAAATTCAGGTAAACTGGGCCATCTTTTGTTATTCACCCTATATTACGCTATATTTTGTATCCATATGCTATCTGTTCTATATTTTTAAGATCTAGTATATAAATACAGGGAAAATATATATGTTAACAAAATAATATCCACAAGATAATCCAACAAAGAATACACAACTATTTGTAAAAATGCTTATATTTGCCCCATTTGTAACTGATAGTTGATGTAAAATGAAGTTGACCTGCTCTGACCTGTGACATATTCTACAAATAAACTATTAAAGCATTTTGGTAATTTATGTACATTTGTGCATCTTGATGTTGATTAACATCCATGTACATGTTAAAGCATAAACTACTCAACTACACTGTTCAGTTTGAGCTGGTGTTCATTAATATTAATGGAGCTATTTTGATGTCTGTCATAATCTGTGTAAGTCATGGGGAGATCAGAATATGGCTGTTATTCCGTGCTAATCCTTCCCACACAGAAGACAGATGTCGAAGTGGTAATTAACAAATCCATCGGCCCTGTTCTCAAAATCTTATGAGCAGGACGGTGGAGCATTGCAACCGTGGCCCAGCGTGATATGTTAAGTCAAGTCTTGAAAAATAATGAGTGTTGAAAGAAAATGTGAAATAGAATTTCAGGGGTTAATAACTGCCACCGAATGACTTCAGTCTTCCATTTGTAATTACCATAATAAGATGAAGCATGCCTACTACACATTTGCAAACAAAGCCCTTTGCAGGAGCACAAATGCTAAAAAAGGAGCAGTTATGCTTGAAGGAAGCAGAGATAAGAGTGTTGTCCACTCTTGACCTACAAGACAATATCATTTGTCATGCAGTGTCATACAACGTTAAAAAACCTTATTCAGACTTAAACTAGAAGGCAGGGCAAACTCTCACTTGTGCAGTGGCAGGGTGCATTTCACATACAGATATTCATGTGTGTTGTGCATTGAATGCATTATCTGATGCAAAAGAAATGAAATAAACAATTGGCCAGGAGCTCAGCGGGGGCATGAAGATAGTGTCCTCTGGGAGAGGTGGCCCTAATCATTGTAAAGCATTTCCTCTCACACACAACACTGGGCCGGTAATCTAATGCACGCATTATTCAGCCTGCATCTATTAAAAGAAAGCTGCACGAGATTTATCGCCCAGGTTTAACTGTATGGTAAAATAGCGCATTAGGCAGATGATATCACGGTGTATGAAATGATTATGCATGCTTGCAGAAAAGTGGAAGAGGCCAGCTTAATTAAATGCAAGGTCTTGGTTATACATCACTGGCTCTCTGCTCAGCCCTTTTAACCAAAATGGTTGTTATTTTTAAAAGCAAAGAGCTGAGAGGAAGCTTTTCCACTTTGCCTGTTCTACATACCCTTCTGTTTTGTAAAGGGGGTGGAAGACAGGGGGTGTGGTCGGCCAAAATTTAGCTTCCATTTTCTGCTCTACTGCTCACACGCATGCCAAGCAAGGCAATTATAGTTCAGTCAGTATAAGTCTAAGTTTTGCAGATCTGTCAGTCTGTCTAAATGGACAAATGGGAATTGTAATTGCGTCACCTTGGGAAAATACCCTTCGCGTTTTACTCAAAAAATGGAACAAAGTAAGTGGCTTGACAGTTGAAAAGCTAGTTTATTTTCCTAGGTCTAAAGAAATTGGTCATCCAACAAATGGAAATTTTGTCATCATTTACTCATTCTTCCAAACTTTTTTACTTTCTCACCTCAGCACATTAGAAGACATTAGGCAGAATATTCAGCCTGCACTTTTCCATACAAAGAAAGTGTATTGGAACATGGGTTGAACTCTAAAAAATGATTAAAAAATAAACCGAAAATGAATGACAAAACATAAAAGTAGCAGTTTTCTAGGTCTTATTAAGCCATACAATAGCTTTGAGTGAGAGACAAACCAAAATTTATTGATAACCATTTTTAATTTTATAATTCCACGCATGTATTCTCTAAAAGCTTGTCCAATTTATTTACCAATTGTAGTGAATTCTATGTTGGTATTGTGATAAAAGTTTGTGATAAAAGGTATAAAAGTTTATTTATAAATAATGCATTTTTTTTTATTTGTTTATTTATTTAATTTTTGAATAAACTCAAGCCTGTGTTGACAGAAGAGGCAAAGGCCTGTGTAGATTCAATCTACAATGGATTTATACTGAGTATCTCTGCTAGTCACTTTATTTCAGCCTGCAGTCATAGAAGCACGCGGTGCAGCTAGTCTATTGTGTCCCACTCTCTCTTAGCCTGGCATAATTGAGTTAAATTTTGAGGCATGCCAAAGTGGAGTCTTGTAGCCTCTGAATAATGTAACGAAACTGCTCCTTTGGCATGTAGAAGAAATCTGGCAGTGTTTGAACAAATACAAAGACTGCAGACCCCCCCATCCCCCCTCACTTCTTATGTAATCTCAAACAAGTAAAGATGGTGAGTTTGCATGCTTTTCTAATCCCATTAAACTCACAGAAAACTTGGGAGCATGGGAGTCCTGACCCTTTTGAAAACTTATTTCATTTATTTAAGGATGCAGTAGATAGGTTTTTCCAGGCAATTTGCATTCTGGGATTACCTGCCTGCCTGATCTTCGCTAGCAGCTTCAAACCCAATTTAGGCAGAACAAAGACTGCAAACTTCAGGCTGTGTGAATGCACTTTGCTCGCATGGGAATTATATTTAAACTAATATTCTTCTTTTAATGCAGATATGTCAGGGTTTTATTCTAGAAAATATAATGCAGGGCCATCTCTTGGCTCCCAACAGAAAGGTAACAGTTTTGAATTCTAAGAAAACGTATGCAATCCCAGACTAATGTGCAGAGACAACTACAGTATAAGTGAGCCCAATGGAAGACCAATGAAATATAGGGGGTGGGGTGGAAGGAGTGTTCTGTGAGTGTTAGGGAAACCTTGGAAAGCCATTATTCATAGAAATGGGTCATGGTAGATCAGGGCTGGGTGGTAAGATGGTATACTGTATAGGCTACATGTGGTGGTGAAAATGTGTCAGATGGTAAATAATTTTTGTTTAAGCCATTTATATTGTGGTAGATATAGCTGCATGGCTGGGTGGAATTGCTGTATGCTATTTAGAAACATATGCAAATATGTAAATATAGAGCAGAATGTGTCCCAAAAAAACAAATAACTTATAAAATGATTCGGCTGTTTATGATATTAATCATTCTTATTTATTTATTTGATTACGTTGCAAATAAAAAGAGAAAATAAGATGGAATACCTATGTTTAATTCATGCAATTTCAAAAATTACACCTCTACACGTGTTTGTTTTATGTACTTTCCTTGAATTTTTGGTAACTATATTGTGATACTATTCACCTGGCATAAAACTACTCATATTGTGTACATTGCATGAGTATAAACTGCAATCATGGTCATACCACCCAAGTCTGCTAGATAGCAATTCTCATTTTGGAAAACTTGCAGATTTATTGTCACAGTCTATACATTAGTTTAAAAATGGGTGTAATGGCTTTTTGATTTTAATTGGTTCGAATTCCTGTGGCCAAATTTCACCATTTTAAGGAAGTAACAAAGGGGAAAAAAGGGGGGTGGGGGGAGAGAGACTGATTTGATAATCCACTGTGCATTCGTTTATAATCTTGCCAATATTTAGTGACGTGTTTGGGTAATAGCAAAGGTTTAATTTCCTCTTACATTTTAAGCACCATCTTCTTGTGAAAAAAGTGAATCACTAAAGCCAAGATACTGATTACAGCCATTGCTTTAATTTGAACAGTATGAGAAACCAGAGCAAAATTCACTGCTCAGCATGGCCTAATTCTACTGCAGACGCCTTTAGTCAAAGGTATTAACAAAGGGATTCTATTAAGAAAGTGGCAATGCCAGTTGGGCAGCCAGCTCCTTTTGGCACTACATTCAATCCACTCCTCGACGCTTCAATCTCTTCATAATGATTTATCAGCCACCACAAACAGTTCGCATTTCAATGTAGCAAACAAGCCCGGGTCTAATGTGCTTAGTTCAGTAGCTTAAATGGTCACAATAATTGCCATCACAGAAATCACCTGCTGTCGAAGGACTGGAATACTGAGTGCAGTAGAAAGTAAAATGGCCGCCAAGGCCCAATTATTATCTTCCCTTTCATTTACAGACCCAGCGGCAGACTTCTGTCTCCACTGAGATGGTTTCCTACTCTGGCGGTGTCACTTGTGCCTCTATTTTATGGCTTGCCTTGAGAACAGACTCGTGTGCTTTGCATATTGATGAAAATGAGACAGGTTTGGTTGAGTCAGAGGAGAGAATGTGCACATTTGATCCTTCAGGCGATAAAGTCGTTTTTTGTGCAGTTCCTCTAACTTCATATGGCACTTTACACTGTTGATTGTTCCAGAAACTGTTGCTGTTCTGCATTTTCTTTTACTGAGCTTGTTACATTTTCCTCACAGGTGAGGCGAGTGAGTCTCAAAAACATGTCAGGAACATTTCCAGATCATTTCACATCAAAATCAAAAGTGTATATGAATGTATAATTATATATAATGTATAATATGTATAATTCCAATTTATATGATTTGAATTATTTTATTATAATATTATTTACATTAAAGTTATATAATTGTACATTGTGTATGAAGAATTGACTTATTCACATGACAATTTTACCCCAATTATAGTAATATATTCTCAGTGATGATTATCATTAAATTACCGTTATTGTAATCCTTTTTACTGTATTACAGTAAAAAAATATCCTAGTATTATTTTTTAACTAGAATAAATTAAAGGCAGTGCAAACACTTTATGATGTATTCTAAATACTGTACTGTTTAAATAAAATACAATATTTAAGCTAGTAAAAAGAGTAATGCTTCTCTTTCCAAAATCTTGATATTTAGGTGTGAAATATGTTACCTGGACCTCTTTTTTTGTCTTCGTTTTGTTAATCAGTGTCGTTCCAGTATTGCTAGGTTCCTGCTAGAAAAAGGGCACTAATGAATACTTTTTACCACTGACAACAATATCATTATAGTAATGCTACATGTTCAGCACATGACTGTGCTCTGACCACAAGCCATGCTGGAATGAACTTGGGCCATTAGTTTTTTTCTCTTGACAAGATTTGATATTTCCTGCCTAGTACCTCTGGCTCCACAATCCTTTGATGTGGCAGACTGCAGAGTCCCTACAGATGCCTCTGCCTAGGTCCCTTCACCGGGGCACCTCTGATCCTCCAGCTTTGGTTGCCACCTCCCTGGCTGTGATAAAGGCTTGGCTTGAATCTCCCAGGATGCACCTGGCCTTGTGTTGATAATGGCCCAAGCAGGATTTCCCAGCATGCAGCATGATCACAGCCGGAAAAGGGGGCGGGCAGAGCTGAGTAAACACATCTGGTCTGTCTGGCCAGGACGCAGCCTTGATGTGTTCCATCAACTCTGTCCCCTTCTTTAAAGGATGGGTCTCAGCTAACCCCCCATGTGTGGCTCCAAAATTAGATCGAGATGATTGATTACACGCTGTTTTGAGTCCAACCAGGAGGAGAGAGGCAAGACTTATCAAATCCTTCAAGCCCATCCTTCGAACTGTCACGGATATTTCATCAAAGTCATTCGCTGGGCCCCTTGATCTGTTTCATCAACTTAGCACTCCAATGCTGCTGCAGAAACGATATTGCAGGAGTTACCTCTCATCGATTCCCTTTCAAAGTCCTCAACCAGTCTTTATTCTCCAATAGTGCTGTGACTTTAACAACCTCATGTAGATCTGGTAGTGAGAATGCTCTAGAAATTTTAGATGGGCCACCACGATCCAGC
This sequence comes from Tor tambroides, assembly GCA_021397915.2. Classification (NCBI taxonomy): domain Eukaryota; kingdom Metazoa; phylum Chordata; class Actinopteri; order Cypriniformes; family Cyprinidae; genus Tor; species Tor tambroides. Next base: position 8,916 of record JAFVLL020026521.1, read on the forward strand.
ATTTACTGAGTTTACCATGCTTAACGTTAAAAAAGAGAAATTATCTTAAATATGAAACTATCAATGAGTAGATGGTACACTGTCCTTTTCAAAAGTGGGAAAGCGTAGATGTCACAAATCAACAACAAAATGTAGTCACTCAATGTTGCACCTCTCTTAAATGGCCATTAAACTGTGAAATTACAAAAATAATTAGCCAAATGCATTTCTACACTGTTTATAAATGTCGCTACCCAACAAACATTTTTAATGTTAAACTAAATGCTTTTAAATAGGCCACATTAATTGTATGCATCTCCAAGCGCTCTGTGTATTTTTTGAAATTGAAATTACAAACATGGTTAGTCATGTATCACTGTTGCAATTATTAGCTGTTTGTTATAAAGTTCCACTTGATGTTTGTCTAGACGTCATATAAAACTATATAAAGGCCTGAATTTCTTGAAATATACGACTTCTCCAGAATGAGTACCAGGACTAACTGTTGTTACAACAAAAACATTTGTGGATTTTGTGCCTGTGCTGCATTAATAGTTTATCGGAAACTGCCATAAATTGGTTCTATGAAAACTTGTATGTTACCATGAATTGATTCTCAGTTGGTTTTTCTAAGCTCATGACTCATCTACTCTTTCACCCTGGGAGGACGTAGCTAAAGGGATCATTATTTTATACCATGTTGGCATCCCATTGCACAGACATAAAATGCACTTTGTGGCATTAGGAGAGTGTAGTTAGACTGCGGATAGAGAACACATGTTTGACTGTCCACTGTTTCCCCAGACAAAAGGAACACCCATCATGTCCTTGACCCACTGAGAAATGATTATCAGAAAAAAGAATTACAGGCGCTGAGGAGTAAATATGACATGTTTAGACGATAAATACCACTCCAATTAAAGAAACATTTTGGACCATTTACTGTTCTTGAATGTGTAAGCTACGTCCAGTAAGCCTGAGTTGTAAATCCAATGGTAATCTACTTGCCAGAGGCACTTGGAGTGCTTCAGATTCTCTATAGCACAAATAAGATCTGATATTTTGCCTCCTGCACACTTCAAAGAAAAATACAACAAATGTCCTGATGCTTTTGCCATGAGTAACGGCAGTTTGGTCTCATTATTTTCCTTGTCGGCGAATTAGGATCCACAAACAAGCTCAGATGTGGGCTGCCTATATGCAAACTTCCCTCTTGGAATGTGTTTGTGTGTGTGAATGAATTTTGTTCACCGGGCCCATAGGGCCTCACGTCTGTGAGAGGATGTCTTATCAGAGGCATTCCAGCAAGGGCCTGACAACTTAAACTGAGGGCCTCATGTTTATTGAGTAATTGAAACTGAGCAATGCGGGTATGAATTCAGCGTGCCTGTCAATCAGTCGACTCAGGGGATGGAGTCGCTGACAGCCTGTGGCCTGACTAATGTCATACTGAAATTACAAAATCACCAGCATGTTATCCACTGCATATAAACAACATGGCGTGTACTTCTTTGCAATAAAGCAGCCAGCATTCTTTTCTTGTTTCTCTTTGACCCCATTATCATCCTACCCACATTCTGTAAAGGTTCAGTGGCAGTTTTACCTCATTTTACCTTTTCAGTCTTCTTGTAGCTTGAAGTTTTTATGCACTTCAATACACATTTATTGGTAAAATCAGTCCAATGTGTAATCTGTGCCTGTGGAACTTCACTGAAAGCTCTGTAGACTTCCACACAATTGGAACGAAAATCGTTCACAATTTTAAACATCCTTGTCCCTCACATGTTTATTTATTAACATATAGTCCAATTATAGCAGCCTTTGTTTGATACAGCATTTTGTTGATGTTCAAGGAAATAAACATACAAATGGATTACTTACAGTATCTCTGCTGGGAAAGGAGAGCATATACAGTTTCTAAAACTATGGTAAAAGTGTTTTTAAGTCATAACATAAAATGTTCAAGAATCCAAGTAAAAATAATTAATTGGCAAGAAATAAGATCTGTAGGTATGTTACTGCCACTGGTTGTAATTTCAGCTGGATACTGCAGTGAATATGAAGATATGTTATGAGTTTTGTAAAAATGTAGGTAGAGACATGTTTTTCTACTGAAGCTGGTGCTGGAAAGTGTACACACATCACATCAATTTTATATATACTTTTGTGCAGTTTCAGCTACTAATAAGAGTCAGCTCTCTTTAAAAATGACATTTTAAAGTCCCTCTGCAGTCATTAATTCATTAATACTTATCTTTTATAATCAAAATGAAAAATTTAAACATTTTTACCCATGAAATTAACTTATTGATACCTTAAAATGGCTTGAATATATCTCTTCACCCTTACCTCATTTAGTATACAAATATGCAAATTAGTCCCCACCTCCACTCAATCATACATGCTCAGACTACCTGCTCCACTTTCACTTGGTTAACTGAAGTAGTAAATGCAATAAAAGGCCAAGTGGCAATATTAGTATAATTCAGCCGTATGCATTTGAACCAGAAAATGATTCTGAAGTAGAGGAAGAGCGAATTATAAAAGGTCATCTACATGTCAGCATATCAGAATGGTAATGCATTTCATGTATCACTTTCTTCAACATTGCACACATAACAGTAATTGATATCAATTAGCCTTTGGCTTGACTATGTTATCAGACAGCTAATAATATATTGCTAATGTTACATAAACTATGTACCCATTCGCCATCTCAGACCGTTACCTTCTAGAATGAACATTCTTAGGTTTGCTAATAAAATTAAAAGCCCCACTCTGCAAGTTGATGGGACTGGTTACATGTTTGGTAACACATTAGTTTAGAGACCAATTCTCGCTATTAACTAACTATTAAAGGGATAGTTGACCCAAAACTGAAAATCTCTCATTAATTACTCACCCTCATGTCGTTCCAAACCAGTAAAACTTTCGTTCATCTTTGGAACACAAATTAAGATATTTTTGATGAGATCCGAGAGCTCTTTGAATCGATCAAGGCACAGAAAGTTAGTAAGGACATCGATAAAACAGTCCATGTGACATCGGTGGTTCAACCATAATTTCACAAAGCTACGAAAATACTTTTTGTGTGCAAAGAAAACAAAAATAACAACTTTATTCATCAATTCGTCTCCTCCGCGTCACCCTAGGGTGCCATTTTGGAGAGTACCGCGAGGCATGTGTGCACAACGTAAACAACGTAAGCGCGTGCTACTACTGACACAGAACACGCATGTGCGCGCTTTGATCAGAACGTAAACAACGTAAGCGCGCGCAACTGCTGACACAGAACGCGCATGTGCGCGCTTTGATCAGAACGTAAACAACGTAAGCACGTGCTGCTACTGACACAGAACACGCTTTTGCGCGCTTTGATCAAAACGTAAACATACGTTGTTTGCATCCAATTCAAAGCACGTGCATGCGTCGTGATACTCTCCAAAATGGCAACATATACAATATACATTTTTAATTAGCAGTTGTTTTAACAGTACACAAATTGTAGTTGACAGGCTTTCAAAAGTATGAAATTAAATGGACATGACAACACTTTCTGCACCTCTAGAGTGGTTATTCACAAGACATTTATAGCCTAGATGATCATCTCAAAAAACTCTGTAGGTGGAACTGAATCACATACTGGCAGGTCCTATGCCAGTCAAGCAACTGACATTAAAGATCAATTGGAATGCCAGCAAATTTATTTCCTAGTATTATCTGCTTTGGATTAATCTCACCCCACCATTAATCAAACATCTATTTTGATGTATTTGGGCTCATATTTATCCTCTTGCTGTATGTTGCTGTATTCATGCATTTCTTGAGGTAAACAATATTTTCACTCATGCAGAGACAAAATCACCATCTGTAGAGCAGATAAGGGCATTTTATCATGCATATCAATGCATTTTCTTGTTTTTCTGCATTCAGATACTCTGATTTAGTCTGCATGGTGATATTGTAGCTCTTTGTCCTCAATAAATTGCAGTCTCTTTATTCTGTGCAGTGTTAACAGTATAGAGTGAGTATGGATTTCCTCTTATTTGCTTGCCTCAGTGTTTTTGTCCAGGGTTGTTGACATGCACTGAATTTCAGTCCTGGATTGGCCTTTGGATGCATGATAACACAACCAGTTATACAGCACATGTATTACAAACACCAACTACTCAAACAATATGCCTTAACATACATTTACAAGCATGCCAAAATAATATTATTAAATTAAAATAGATAAAATAGATATTCTATAATAGACAGTCTAATATAAACTTTCAAAAGCATGAAATTAAATAAACATGAACATCAGTTTCTGCAGCTTTTTTTATTTTATTTTTGGTCTGAAACAGTGTACTGTATAGTGGAGCGGAATGACAGAGATTTCCCTTCCTCACTCACAGTGTTCTGTAACCACTCAGTTCCAACTCCACTTCACAAAACCACTACATGCATGAAAGAAAACACATATGATCTGACTTCAAAAAATTTTGCAAGGCAAAATCACATAGCTCTATTCCACATTGTATAGAGCGCTGTAAACACAGAAAAGTGGGGTGATACAAACAGTGAACTTTCCAAATCATGTTATACTAAATATAATCACTTTTGAACCAGGAATGGAACTAATTGTTGTAATATTAATTACACATATAATAGCTAGATTTCTGTGAATGTGTGTGTATCTAAAAAGTCTATTTTTAATGGGTAATTAAATTATGAAATGGAAATTTTGTAAACATATGGCAAATTCACAGGTGTGCCATTAGCAGTTAATTGTAATTTGAATCCATCTACCGTGGGTTAAAATATTAAAACCAATAAATATTCTGGGACTCTGCTAGTGAGAGAACAGATCAAGCAGAACTTTTTTCTTTAATTAGACACACAGAGCTCACTGCATTGCTAATGAATGTTGCTTTGGTTTAGGTGAAATAGGGACATTCTGTATCTGAAGCAGGAAATTTAGTTTTTGAACTAATTTTCAGACTGTAAAAATGCAAATCTAAGAATATTTGCACTTACATTGTGCAATGCACTGAATTAAAAGCTTCAAAGCTGAAGAATGATGCAACAATAAGGCCACAAAAAAAAAAAAATCATAACAGGAATTAAGATATGTAACAGAAACTTTTTTTTCCCCTTAAGTTTATTTATTTATTTATTTGTTTATTTATTTTTATCTTTATATCTTATGATGAATTTATTAGTTATGATTTAGTCTATTATAATGACGCTCACATGTTTTCTAAAGTTTTCTCTCACCACAAAATATCTTATTTATTTTCTCAGATGACTATGTTAGGAGAAAAAAAAAAACGTACATGGCTAACTATCATTTTTGTGCATGCTTTGCTTTGCTCTCTAATTTAGATGAAATGGTAAACAGATCTTCTCTAACTAATTTCTTATTGCTCAAAGCACAAAGCAATTTGACAATCTAAGTAGACACACACACACAAAAAAACAGTGTTTATAAAATAACAGCAGAACTGAGTTTCTATTCATTTTAAGAATTCAAATTTATTTGGGGATGTTTTGATAATGATGATATAGTCAAAAGTTGACTGGTACTGTCCCAGGTACAACTTCCCTATAAATGTTTCTTATTAAAAAAATGAAATTAGTCTATAATATTTTCTCTGATACTTCAATATATTTTCTTCGATCTGATAGTTTTGGGCTGTGATGTAAAGTATATCACCTTCATGTTTGATGCAGATTTGAAGAGTTTGTCTTTCATCAGAGCTGATTGAACAATGTCAGTCTTTGTCTATTTTTAAGCCAGGCAATTCGGTCTTTATACAGAAGTTATTTGAGCAGTTAATGAGCTGTCGACAGACTGAGCGTTTAAGAGGCTAATGAATATTCATCAGGCAGCGTGCAGAAGCGTGGAACACAAACACTGATTCACTCATGTATGACAGCATAAAAACTGGTGACAAATGGGATGAGAACAGGTGAGATCTTTGTCTCTCCAGTGAAATGGAAATGATGGATGCGACCAGAGAGGTGTGCGGTAAAAATACTTGGGGGGGGGGGGGTTGTTCTATTGGGAGTTATGTGCCTCGCAAGACTCTTAACCTGCTAAATGGTTTAGAAGACTGCAAGATTTTCAGTGAGATTTAATAAGAAAGAATTATCTACTTTTATCATTGTTGCTTTTTCCTTTCTTCTCCTAATTAGGAAACAGCCAATTGCATGTGCAGTATTGAGTCCTTACGTATTGTTGGGTATTAAATCAAGTTTTGTATTAAAGATAAAATTATTTAAATACAGTAGTCTATATATGAACTGTAATATAATACGTCTTGTGAATTTGTATATAAAAACAGCTATATGCTTAATTTGTATTATCATGGAGGGAAAAACACTGGTATGACATCTGCAAACCGCTTTAGAACTGGTACTGCTTAAAGCTGATTTACAAAATGAGTTGCATAATTAAACTGTATAAACATATGGGAATAAATCAGAAAGTGGTGTTGCAGAAAGAATAACGTAATATCTTGACTGTATATGTTCAGTAGAGGACTGTTTCTGGCTTATAAGAAAGCATAGACACAAAAAAGCCTATTAAGCAGCTAGCTGTTTTCATTCACGTCAGAGCTATTCCTTTGTTTTCATAGTTAAGCTTAGTTTGGGAACTGAGTGGTTTTATAGACTGTTCTGTTGTCTTGGTGGTGTGCTGGTGGACACAGCGATTACCTTCCCTTGTAGTAATTCACAGGCACACATTATTGGTGAAAAATAGCGCTGAAGTTGCTCTGGTCTGTTGTCGTTGATCAGAATTGAGTGATAATCATCTCCTAGACTCCATGATTTTTCAGCTTAACCGAACACATAAGCCAATTTTAGGACTTCAGCATCACTCTTATGTCATCATTGGTGTGATAATTTTAAAAGTGTCAAGGCACAATGAAAAATGTGTGCTCCTAAATAAAAACAGCATGGTGGCAAAACAAACAACAAACCTGATACAGCTGTGAGATAGAGAAGTGGATACCAAGAAAAAACAAATGTTCCTTGTGGAACATTTTTCTTGGTTAACCGCACAACATAAAGTAAATTATTTTTGCAGTTGTCAAATTTTGAGTATTATATGTAGTTTTGATTTCAGTGGTTAGAGTATGAGTTAATATACATCAAATTTAAGGGTTTTCAGAATTTGAAGAAGTGTTACTGTGAATGAAATACATCAGTTGTAAATATGAAACAGCTGTGAGATTAGAGTGTTTAACTGCAACTGCAACTATTAACTAACTACCAGTTCATCTGTCATATTAAGTATTTGTTCAGCTAAAGAATTTCTAGCATTTTATAGAAAAATGTCATTGTCCAATATTCTTTTTCAAACAATGAATAGCGTAAAAAAAAGGAGGAGGGCTTTTTTCATTTTAAAATGTAACACTACATGGCAGAATGTTCGAGTACTCCTAATTAATTAATTCATTAATTGTCCATTGCAGAAAAACAAATCTTAACGCCACACTAAACCATGACATTCTATTGAACTTTCTTGCTATTATGAAACATTTAATTTTAAAAGCATAGCAAAAGACATAAGCCGTCCCTTTGCTGCTAAAACAGCATTTGGGAAGGTCTTCCACTTGACGAAGGAACATGAATGGAGGGATTTTCTCCCATTCAGACACAATCGCGTCAAAGTTAGGCACTAAAACTGCTGCACAACAGAATCGGACAGAACTGGCTCCTCCCTTCTTTTTATTTAAGTATTATGTAAATACTAAATATGTATATATTTGGGTGAGAGACATTAAGATGTCCGCATCAAAAGAAATTTACAAAAGTGATTTTATGTCCATACAATGAGTACAATAAGTAAAGTGTCTAATTTTAAGGAAAGGAAAGGACATGTGGCCAAGTATGGTGACTCATACTCGGAATTTAACCCATCCAAGTGCGCACACACACAGCAGTGAGTAGTGAACAAACACGCACACACCGTGAACACACACCCGGAGCAGTGGGCAGCCAATGCTGCGGCGCCCGGGGAGCAGTTGGGGGTTCGGTGCCTTGCTCAAGGGTTTCACCTCAGTTGTGGTATTGAGGGTGGAGAGAGTGCTGGTTATTCACTCCCCCCACCGACAATCCCTGCTGGACCTGAGACTTGAACCTGTGAACCTTCGGGTTACAAGCCCGACTCTCTAGCCATTAGGCCACGACTTTAAGGTTTCAAATAAGTTTTTGGAGAATAAAATGTCAAAATTTGGTTGAAATAATGTTACATTGTCATTCAGTGTAACACAATATTTATACAAAAACTCAAACAACATGCTTATTCTGACTTGTGCATATTAAAATATATAAGAGAATAAGGGAGCATATTAAATTTTATTGTGTTTTAAATGAGTAAAAATGTTTACTGACAAATGCACAAAACATAGGATAGTGGGAAATTTTTAAATGTAAAATTACAACTAATTAGTATTTGGGGTGCAAGTAATTAGTCGTTTAATATGTCATAAACTGATTTTTGTTGTAAATATGCCTGACAAGACTGTTACACTGAATGACATTTTAGTGGGTGTCTTCTTTAAATCAGGGAAAAATGTATGATATTTATTTTTTACTTAGAAAAACAAAAACAAAATTGCAATTAAATTAAATAGAAAACTTAAAAAAAAAATTGGGAAAAACAACAACAATTTAAAGCAGTATTACATTTATTGTTTTTATGCTTAAACCCTTTTTTTTTGTCTTTGACCCATTTATAAATAATAATGCACAATAATAATAATAATAATAATAATAATAATTATTATTATTATTATTATAGTTATACTTTTTAATTATAATTAATTTAAAAAAAAACATTATAAATACTTTATGCATATCCAAGTCCACTGCCACACAATGTTGCCCCTATGCAACAAACATATTTAAGCAATTGCTTATACTGTAGATATAAATTATATTTACTCTTATAGACTCTAAATGTTTTAAAATTTATGTTGCAGAAGTTTACTCAATAACAAACGTGAATCATATTTGTGATGGATGAAAAATCAATAAAACATGCTTTTCTGAGGGCAGTTCTCCAAAGCAAAAATGTGCGTCCAGCCCACAGTGCCCCATGCCAGAAAAGGATTTTAAAAGTGCCAGCTTTGTGAATAAACAACATCTTAAATTCAGCACTCATCTTTGTGGTCATCTCAGACCCTTTGACCACTCTCAAGTAGTTCCCAAAGGCATGCTTGTGCTGAAACAGCAGGAGCGTGTCAATATAAGTGACAGGTGCTCTTTGAGTAACGCAACCAAGGACTGTTCATTGGCAATGTGTATGTCATCATCATCCTTAAGGTGATGCACCTGTTCTGCTTGCCTCATGCAGTCACTCCTGGACAGCTCTCCTTTAATTGCCATCTAGCTGATTGATAGATCACAGTGGGAGTACGTTACAGGCACTGCAGAGAAATTAAAAATGGACACCCCCATTGTAAACACTGGCGAATGCTGATAATTGGCTCTAAATTAGCTGTGCAGACAGCAGCATTGACAACACTGCGATTTTGATGCATCAGTCTTGTTAAAAAAAAATTACCCACAATGCAACATAACCAACTCACAAGAGTTTTTTCTTCCTTTTCACTGTATATTTCACAAATTTCCTAGGCTGGGTTTTCCATTAATGTTGTAAATCACACCCTTAAGATCATAATAAAATGATATTCTGCATTCCAATTATACTGAGCCCTAAAAGTATGCACTCTTTTTTTTTTTTTTTTTTTGTGAAGAAAGCTTGCAGTGTGTAGCAGAAGTGTAGGCATGTTTTGGGACATACTGCCACGTCATAATGGTTTTTAACAAACCACGCTGACTGGCTTGTAAATCAACTCATCACAGTTAATATCCCCATACACACAGTCCAGATTTAATTTAATTTACACCACAATTCTTCCTATAGCTTATTGGAGAGAACAGAAGTAGCACGTCATCTTTTTTGTATGTGAATGCATTTGAGTTACTGGCCAAACATATCCTTTTAAAAGTTCACAGTGTTGTTTCAGATGTAGTACATGTTTTGGGACACACTAATCCTAATTTTGAATACTATTTAGGGTGGATAATATGCTAATTTAGATGCAGCAATAGACTGTGTTATTTTGATTGAGCAATGCTTGTTTTCCAAGCCAGTATGTAAGATGTTCATTATTTCAAGTTAATTGCATTGTCGCATCATGCTGTTAGTTCCAAAGTTGCTGATTTATTTATTTACATTTGGAAAATACAGCCACATATTTCTTATGAAAATAATAATATTAAGAACAAACCACTAAAATTTGTTAGCCCTACATAAAGTTTTATCATATTGTCATTTAAATTCATGCATGCAGAGATGAAGACAAATTTTATAAGACTTTTTAAATTATTTTATTCAGTTATTCATTTTACATCTGCAGTAATCAAAATTCATTATTGTTAAGTGTTTCTTCATCTTTAGGGGAAAAAAAAAAAAGCAAGGAGAAAGAATTGTCACATTTCACAAAACAGAGCCAAATCTATGTGTAGTTTATAATACATAATACAATATTAAAACGGTAATAATGGAAAATAAATAGGGTATCCTGCTAAATATATCAGTAAGTCTTGGGGGCACACACACGAACGGTGCATTTCCAGTGACCCACTAACATACCGATGCCCTCAAATGACCCTAAAGCCACGAAACTTCAAGTTTGATTTCATGGTGTCTTTAAATCTTGCAGTGCACAACATTTATGAAATGTTCAGCACACAAAAGGCACAATGAAAGAACTTAAGACTTAAACTCTGACGTCAGACTAAAGGAGCATGCGCTGTGACGCATCCACCGGCGAGCGCTTCTCAAACGCGTCTCTTCAGGCAAGTGGAGGCGATGTATGCGTCAGAGAGGAGAGAAAGCGCGCTCGTTAAGAGAAGAATCAAACCCCGGTAACTGCACAGGCGGAGATACAGACTCAACATATCACTAACACCACATGCGTCGCGTTTGGGACATTTTTTTTTTTACATGATCATTCGAATTAATGCGGGAATTACGGCTGTTTGTAAGCTGACTTGTTTCTTCTGGTACACAGCAAGGACCAGTCGAAAATACAGAGGAGAGTGACAGTTCTAGCGATCAGCGCAGCTCTCTAAGTGCGTAAAGCAGAGATTTTGGAGAGGATGATCTCATATCTCTCGACTTAGATCCACGCAACAGCCACAGGCAAACTGGAAATTTCTACATTTTTGCAATGGGCGGTGAAAGCTCTAAAACCTCAAATATATTATTTTCCTAAAGTTGGCATCTCTTGAAAAAGAACGGATTTCTTTCTTCTGAATCTGTGAAAGAAAAGCGCAGCAAAGGTGTTGGTTGTTGTATGGCAAGAGAATGGAGATGTGGTGTGGATGCTGAAGGCAGTCAGGATGCTGATGCTGAGAGTTGCGTGGGCTCTAGCGGGAGCGGCGATCTGCTGTTTTCTCATCATTCTCATCCACTCTCGCTTCCTACGAGAAGGTAAATGTGTGTGTTAATTAATAATATGTCGCATGTTTTATTTACCTATACTCGGAATTCGCACCTGTAGGGTCACTTCTTTTGCGTTATGATTTGATGGAGGAATATTTCAGATTTTTTTATTATTATTATTATTATTATTTGACAGTGCGCAATCATGTCTATATTTACCTTTAATATAGAGAATGAGGTCTGGAGGAAAAATATTAACGATAATCAGCAAAAACACCCCTCTGTTCTGTTTTGTACCCATACAGAATAAGATTTACCAGATAATATTCGTGCAAAACTGACGTTTCGAATCTTATTTGATTGATGGATTTTTATGAACTCATCTTCGAAAGATGTAGGATGTGATACATATCGCATAAGATGGAGCTGTTTTGTGAGTTAGTGATTTATAGTTATGTTTTTCAATAGATGGCACTACAGTCTATCTAAAGGGTAAAGCTGAGGTCAAAAAGTGATTATTGTCTCCCATTAGTTAACCTAAATTTAACTTTCAGCTAGTATATAAAGTGTATTATAAAGTATTCATAATTCCACAGTGTAATGCATAATGTGATGTCATAACTGTAACCAAAGTTACATTATAATGCAGTATATATTCATGATTGCATCTCTAAAAAGTATAGTACATTTAAACATGAAATATAGTATTTACCATAATATGTTTTATTGTATTATATGTACTTTAAAAGTAACTACACTGGAAGAAAAAAATGTTTTGTCAGAGAATCTGAAATTGTACTCCATGTGGTAATATTGCAGTTTAGATCAAAGTATTATGTAACATGATTTAAATTACCTGCTTACAAAACCTTAAACCAACAAAACTAATTATTAACATTCAGGCTGACTAAACACTCTTCTTAAAGTAACAACAGCACATTTTCCCTTCCCGTAGTGTATGAATATGTAAATAATAATAGAAATGTATTCTATTATAACTGCGATTACAATTACCCACAAAAACAGTCTATGAGATGTAAAATGCAGCATTATGAAAGCATCATAATGCTTTAAGAGTATTTTTATACACCAAACAAAATTATAAACTCAACACATTTGTTTTTGCCCCATTTTTCGTGAGCTGAACTCAAAGATCTAAGACTTTTTCTATGTACACAAAAGGCCTATTTCTCTCAGATATTGTTCACTCCTCTTCAATGGCTGTGTGAAGTTGCTGGATATTGGCAGGAACTGGAACATGCCGTCGTATACGCCGATCCAGAGCATCCCAAACATGCTCAATGGGTAACATATTCGGTGAGTATGCTGGCCATGCAAGAACTGGGATGTTTTCAGCTTCCAGGAATTGTGTACAGATCCTTGCAACATGGGGCCGTGCATTATCATGCTGCAACATGAGGTGATGGTCGTGGATGAATGGCACAACAATGGGCCTCAGGATCTCGTCACGGTATCTCTGTGCATTCAAAATGCCATCGAATGTGAGCATTTGCCCACTCAAGTCGGTTACGACGACGAACTGCAGTCAGGTCGAGACCCCGATGAGGACGACGAGCATGCAGATGAGCTTCCCTGACGGCATGTTTCTGACAGTTTGTGCAGAAATTCTTTGGTTATGCAAACCGATTGTTGCAGCAGCTGTCCGGGTGGCTGGTCTCAGATGATCTTGGAGGTGAAGATGCTGGATGTGGAGGTCCTGGGCTGGTGTGGTTACACGTGGTCTACGGTTGTGAGGCCGGTTGGATGTACTGCCGAACTCTCTGAAACGCCTTTGGAGACGGCTTATGGTAGAGTAATGAACATTCAATTCACAGGCAACAGCTCTGGTGGACATTCCTGCAGTCAGCATGCCAATTGCACGCTCCCTCAAAACTTGCGACATCTGTGGCATTGTGCTGTGTGATAAAACTGCACATTTTAGAGTGGCCTTATATTGTGGCCAGCCTAAGGCACACCTGTGCAATAATCATGCTGTCTAATCAGCATCTTGATATGCCACACCTGTGAGGTGGATGGATTATCTCAGCAAGGGAGAAGTGCTCACTAACACAGATTTAGACAGATTTGTGAACAATATTTGAGAGAAATAGGCCTTTTGTGTACATAGAAAAAGTCTTAGATCTTTGAGTTCAGATCATGAAAAATGGAGGCAAAAACGAAAGTGTTGTGTTTATAATTTTGTTCAGTGTATATACAGGCTTAAAGTAAAGTGTTAACTTAGATATTCTAACAATCTACTATCATAATTTTAGATATAGGTCTATTAAATATTTATTGTTATTTATTATTTATCTTGTGTTATTGCATTTTATATATATATATATATATATATATATATATATATATCAATAAACTGATACAAAGCAGACCAGATTAAAATAAATGCAGTAATGTACTGATTTGCAAACCATGCAGTTGAAGGGGTAACGTGTCAACATGAATGCTGAAAGGTGAGAAATGGGAGCCACACAGACAAGTCAGCTAGATACTGCTGCTTCACCTTTCCACACTGACACAGTAGATATAGGGTGTCCTTTTCAAGAGACATCTATCCTGGCTTCTGCATGTGCCTTAAGGGAAGACAAGAGCGGTTTGTTTATAGATGAGACAGAAGGTCAGCTGGTTTCTCTGCTTAGCTGTGGGGATTGGAGCATGTTTTCAACCCGCCCCTGTACTCCTGATGTAAATATAAAGATCAGCCTAACAGGGAAAAACAACAACAACAACAACAAAAAAAAACCATTCAAGGTGAAGCAGAAGTTAACAGCAATAATAAAAGGAGGGGGGGGGGGTAAATAATGAAATGGCTGCACAAAGAAAGGTAGATATATGCTGAATGTGTTAACTATGAAAAATAAATTAATTCTAAAAAGTTTACATGAGATTTTGAAATTGTTTACTTTGGTTTTGACATCAGTGCATCAACAGACATGTGCACACTGCATAATGCCAGTAAAGGTATTTATATGCTAAGAGAAATCAAGGTAATAATGTGCCGATTGTTTTGTGTGTGTGTGTGTGTGTGTGTGTTATGACCTTGCAAACTGGTTATTGAGCATAATTAGTGTAAGACTGTAGATGTCAACACACATTTATTGACCTGATTCCATATCTGATAACAACAAACTGCTCTTTCAAAAAAAAAAGAAAAAAAAAAGACATTATTCTTAAAGGAATAGTTCTGTTTCGTTCCAGACTGATGCATGCAAGAACCATGCAAGAATGTTATTTTAGTGAAAATGATGTCAAACCTGGCTTGATACAATTTAAGATTTTAGAGCTTTGATAGAGAGTGAGATTATCAGTGAATAATAATTTAAATTCAGCTATATTCTTCACCAGAAGCTTCAAAGACTTTAGAAGGCTTAGAATATAGCATTTGAGTTTAGGAGGACAACAGCATGGTTATTAAGAATCTGGATAAAAGTTACCACTCAAGACAAGCATTGAGACCTTATGGTTTTGAGATGTCTGGTTCATTTCCCTTCAATCAACAGAAAATTAACATATAAAAAAGTCATGTGAAATAGAAGTCACGACCCATGACTGGGCTCTGTACATCTTTATCTCATTTCGGGTCTACAATATGCCAGAATGTGTCTGATTAGCATTTTATATTTGAACATTCTTGTTCATTCATTGCAGGGGCTTATTTTGAGCTGAAAAAAAAAAATCAAAGCGATGAGCTTATTGAAACCTCTGCTGAAGTAAATGAGGCACGGAGGTGAGAGCGCATTTGCTTTGGCTGCAAGGTTGTTGCTCAGACTAGGAGGTGAAGTAATTTATACAGGCACTGAATAAACTCCACTGACCACAGAAATAATGCAGACAAGCTCAGGAAGTCATTTATTGTACAGTCCTTTGCAATAAAGTTGAAGTGGTCCTCTTTTTTTTAATTTGTGGATAAAACAAGGTAAAACAAGGTATTGCTGAAAAATAACAGCAGAAATGTAATTACATTTATGCTGTTATTCAGTGCAGTTGTTAGTGCTTGCTTAATTATTAGACAGCAATCTGGAATACTTGGTTCTAATTGGTCAATCACAGCATTCAGAAGATAATTCCTATGATTGCAACATTGTATATGAGGCCACCTGTTTTATGTAACTGAAACCAGCACTACTATTTTTGTCTATGTTAACACACTTTAGCCTTGTGTCTCTTGCGTCTATTATTGTCTTTAGTAAAAATGACCTCAGAGGACTTCAGTATAGATATTACTGTAATACTCTTGCAGATTTCAGCTTTTTGCTTTGCAGATTGTTTTGTAGGTTGACTATTTTTGTTGCTGCTGTTGTTTTTAGTGAAGCATTGAGATAATATACAGGTAAAATTATGAAATAATGTCAACTCAAATCAATATTTCATGTCCACCTGTTTATGTATTTGGTATGTAGCCGGGTAATAAGCAGAATAATGTACAGTCAGCCAGTAATTAGCGCACAATAAAATCCAACAGGATGATCTGAATGTTGCTGATTCAAGTCCCACAAGGAACCATGAACTATCACCACTGTCCTTGAATAAGCACTTAGTGCTAGTGTGACTGTTCTTTTTCCAAGATATTCAAAGTTAATTGCTTTAAATAAAAATGTCTGCTAAATGACTCTTTGCTTACAATCATTATATTTAACTATACAAATTTCAGTTACAAAGATGCCAACTTTTTGATCCCCATATTGAATATACTTCATTTTATTCATGGTATATCGTAAATTCAAAAAGATAAATGGTTAAATATTTCAAAGGCCGAACTCACACATTTCCATTTTTCAAACCAACCCTGGCAGCATGATCTCCGAAAGCAACAATTTGGGAGGATTTGGTGATCTGAAATCCCCAGTGATGTTTGTTTGCTGTGATGATGTACTGATTGCATAATTGTAGTGAACATACTGGTGAACAGTAGTGCAATTAGCAAGTGCTGGTTGTCTGGCTGGCAGATGGCAGACTTATTCATCTAGCGGCCTTTTCCGAAGGTGCTTAAACTGATAGTGTGGAAAGATTTGGCAATTTTGCCCTGGAGTGGCACGTCAGTCTGAAGTGGCACTTCAGCACTACTCTACACGTAACACTCTGGTAATACCCTGCAGTGAAAACTTCTGAATAGTGCAATCGTCATTGTGCCTTGAAAATCCGCCTTTTTGTCAAAGCCCAAACAAGCTGAAAGGCAGGATCTCTTTCTCAAGAACTGCCAGAACATAGCTCAGAAGTGGTGCCATAGAAATGTGTCAAACAAGAGAGAGTAAACAAATTTACAAAGGGGACAACCTGGTTTATTCAGTGGCCAATGCCTGGCTAGAATTAATTAAAATTTAACCTTTTAAAAAAATCAGTCAATGGCTCTCACAATTTTTTCTTTTTAAGCACTTTGCTATACACCTTAATTCCATAATTCACATTAGTAAGCTTGTCAACAAGTACTGTCTTCTAGTCATGTCAGAATTTTTAAGAAAATGGTGCACTTAAATGCCACCACAATGACCTAATTACAGTTTTAATTGTGCAGCTTAGTTTGTACATTTTGTGTACTGTTAATAAAAACTAAGAATAAACCTTAAAAATACTACTAATTTAGCCAGTTATAAGCATGCATCAAAACTAGATTTCCCATCATGTTTTGTGCCAGAACGAAAATTATGAAATAAACATGTCCATCACTTGACAAAAATCACTTGAACACACATCACATCATAATTACGATTCCTGAACTCACACATAGGAGTTTCCCAGGAGGACTGGTAGGCAGCAGAACCCCTGCTTCATCCTACTGACTGCTGAAGTCCCTTCACGGCAGGGCTGGTTCTGTAGGGGTGCTTGAGTGTTGCTAAGCACCCTCAAACAAAGTAAGAGTGCCCTCAGTTGAAACTGTAATAGCTTTTATTGACAGAGCAGATTTTTCTGACTGTATCCCAGCCAACAGACATGCACAAAATCCCTCATCAACACTAGTAATTGAGCATGATCTTTCAAATCAGTCTATTAATTTGCATGAATTATGAGTATTCTCCTTCCATGCATTCAACATAAGCATGATAGCATTTGATTTATGACCTCAGCTCACTCATGGAGAATTTGTGGCATAATTTTCTCACTCAGTCCACACCTGATTTTGGCACTGGGATAAATCAGGCTGTAAATGCTGGCCTAGGATCAGTTTCCCATAGCTAAACCTTATTAGTCAAATGGGTAACACTTTAAAGTAGACAACACATATTCACTATTAAGAGTTTTCCATAAATAAACACTTAATTCGCTGCTCATTGATAGTAAGGTAGCTGGTAGTTGTTGTAGTTATGTTCAGGTGTAGGGTAGGGTTAAGGGATCTAGAATATGGTCATGCATTAATATGTGCTTTGTAGTAAGTACTAATAAAACAGCCAATTTGTTAGTTTTATGCATGCTAATAAGCAACTAGTCAATAGTGAATGAGTGTTTCCTAATCTAAAGTGTTACTGTGGAATGCCAAGAAGCTGTGCACAGCTTCTTTAATACAATGCTTGCTGTGCGTGAACAGACAAAACTTTAATTTATGAAAATATTGTATGTTTTTTTAACATTACATTTTTATTAAGTTAGAACTTACAGGAGTTATTTCTGTGTGGAAATATATAGGCCATTTCTTTGGTTCCCCTACAACCTAAAGACGTAACAAAAGTGAATTGAAGGCATTAAATGCTATGGATAATGCAGAAGTCTCTTTCAGCTTTTTTCCTGCTTTTAAAATAGGGTCCAGTCTTCCTGTTTAAACAAGATACATTCTTAAAGAGGTTCCTCTAGTCCCTTGTACATGCTCTACTATCTAGTTTGCTTGTTGAAGCCATTGCTTCCCTTGAGGATCAAAAATCTGTAAGTTCACGCCCCAGCTGCTGGGTTAACATATTTATTACACATAAAGTTGTTTGTGTAAGCCGTATCTGATAAGACACTTCCTACTGATTCATTGATTGATGGATGGATGCATTTCAGATGTTGATATTGTATTAAGTGTCACACATGGAAAATACATTATTCTCATTCATGTTCATTTTGTTAGATAACAGTTTGTCTAACATTTCTAGTCATTTTCACTATGGGAATACAGGAAATATATTGCCTGTAATGCTTAAATGCTTTAAAAAATGTGCTAAATTGTGTTCTATTCACAGAAATCAATTTTAAAATTGTCCTTGTGATGCTTACTTAAGATTTGCCGTATAAATGCCATAAAGCTTTTCTTTTTTTAGTAGAATAATAGAGACATTATTCATTGTAACTTTGACTGTCTTAGTCATTGTCATTGTGGGCAGTTTGTGTCAAAAGCAATCGTGGAGTGATTACTATCGCCTGACTCGTAGCAAAACAACATCCACTTTGTCTTCCAGCGCACCATGATTGGTATTCTTATTTTCAATTGAAAATGGAATTAAAGGCATTGCTGTTTAATGAATACCTTATAATGCAGGATGTCACATTCCTTTAGCCTTGCATCCTTGAATAAATTGCATGCAACTAACAATTTTCTCTTGAAGCAGCAGAATTTATTCCCCCTTTTTTTATGAGCCATGAATAAAAAGGAGGAAAAGCAATAAAGCTTTCTCTGAAGAATGTTTTCATTTGCCCTCTTATTTCATTGCAAGTAATGATGGTCTTGGATGCTGTTGTCCTACAAATTTTAGTCATACAGGACGGCAGTAAACCATCATTGCATACTCAAACACTCGTATTAGACTGTAATCAGTATCCTTTTGAACAGATAAAAGCAAACTCAAATGAGATTCTGCTGGTGTTTCACTGTGCAAGAGATAATCATGTTTCTTATAATTTGGTTACTTGAGAAATATTTTGGTCCTCACTTGGCCATAAAGGCTCTTAGTCTCTCTAGTTATCGGAATACAGTGAAGCACACAATTCTACAGAACTAGCTGAGCTTTACATATATTGATTTTGAAAAAAAATAAAAAAATAAATATATATAATAAGAATAAGAGTAAGAATAAATAACTAAATAAAACAAATAATAATAATAATAATAATAATAATAATAATAATAATAAATAATGGATTTGAATTGAGGAAGCAAACAGGATCTAGAAATGAAATTTTAATTTAAGAACGTAGAATTAACTTCTACCGTTTTCAAGAAAAATCTACTAATGATACACTAAATAGATATAAAATACATAAGAGCCAGAGTGTTTAGGAAGTCAAAGAATGGCTTACAGTTGTCTCTACACATTAAACATGGCTAGGAGCAGGGACGGATTATGACGCAGCGGTGCCCTGGGCACGGACTGATTAAAGGTCCCCCTCAGTTGAAATTGCGCTCATTTTTTCTTAAGTTCAGATAGTAATGGATTCTATTTACACTAAGTGAAAATAGCAGTATTTTTAGCGATATTCTATTTACACTAAGTGCAAATAGCTATAGATTATATTTACACTATGTTAAAATATCGGGATTTTCTGCTATTTATACTACTTGTTGCAAAATAGTGGCAATTATCTGCACTTCAGAATTGTATTACATTATAAAACCGTATGCAATAATAATGTATTGAGTGTAAATTATAATTTTAATTCAAATTATTAAATGGATGCCATAAAGCCTTCAGACCCAGCAATTATAAATCTAACTTTCATTTTTTAGGCCCAATACTTAGACAAGCCCAGCTCCTAGACCAGAGATAATCTCACACAATGTGGTATAGTCTAACAGGCGTAGGCCTGTGCACGCATCCCTCAGTCTCGCTACTCCAAACCTTCCTAGACGGGTGCTAGGTCGGGGTGGAGCTGTTGTAATTTTTCAACACCTACCCGATACTTTATTTTCAACTTTTTTGTTATTTCTTTAATTTTTTTTTTGACAATAAATGCCTTTACGATGTGATATGAGAAAAGGCAGGTTCGAACCCTCGTCGATTGCGTCAAAAAGACCACAGAATGCGCTTCACCATCTGCGCCACTTGAGCTAAAGATCGAAAACCGTTGTTTATCATCTTGACAGTCCCTATCACACGTTGGTGGGCGGAGTTAGTGTAAATAGCCTCTGCCAAAAGGCGAGCTATTTGCACAAAGTGTAAATAGGAAAAGGGAAGTGGTGTGTGGCCAAGTATGGTGACCCATACTCAGAATTTGTCCTCTGCATTTAACCCATCCAAGTGCATGCACACAGTAGTG
>JAFVLL020026522.1:0-21288 GCA_021397915.2 Tor tambroides
TGTGTCACATTATTTAATAGGATAGTACAAAAAATAGGCTTTTCCTCAGTTCTAAATGGACTCTTATGAATTTGAATAGGAGAAAATGATTTTTTAGAAGAGTGAGTTAAGCAGTGTCTTTCCATTTTAAGTAACTGCTATTTTAAGTGGACTTGATAATCCATAACTGTCGTGAATTACATTACATTGTCATGAGTTCACAAGATGTTCACAGCAGATTGTAGAATCTGTAATTCCTTGGTTGAAATGGAAATCTGTGTAAAAACATTTGATACTGTGAGTTAGAGAAGTCTGAGAACACAAGTGGAAAAGCTTTTATTAATGTCAAATGAAATGTTTCCTTACAAAATTCATAGGATAACATTGTGAGTGAAATATTATATATATTATATAATCAAAAGAGACAGTATAAACATTTATAATGTTGCAAAATATTTCTGTTTTAAATAAATGCTGTTCTTTTGAGCTTCTTTAAAGAAAAAAAAGCAACACAACTATAATATCAAGAAATGTGCTTGAGCAGCAAATCATCGTATTACAATGATTTCTGAAGTATCATGTGACACTAAAGACTGGATTAATGGCTGCTTAAAATTCAGCTTTGCCATCACTGAAAAGAGTTACATTTTGTAATGTATTGATATAATAGTAAACAGCTATTTTAAATTGTATTAATATTTCATACATTTATTACATTAATGGCATCGGTACTCAAGCTACATGAACAAGTATGTGTCAAACCCATATGATCATGTTCTCCTGCATGATTTGAGATGATCCAAAGAACATCTCAAGCTTCACTGGAAGAAGAAAATCTGAACGTTTGTACAAATGAACCAAAATAAAACAAACACATGTCACATGGCTCTCATTATTTTCTACTTGACCCCTGTTGCTCACTACCAGGTGTCATTTGTACGTCAGATCTAAGAAGAAATATACCATGATTAGTTCATGTTTTAAGCCTTGCGTGTTGTCACATAATCACCAAGAGAGTGGGAAATGTGCCTCAATTATTAAGCAGGGCCCTGTGGCACTATAGCGACCGTTAGTGCTAGCAGTAATTAACAATGTGTTTTCTTCGGTGTAAACAGCTTAATAAGAGGAAGGAAGTCTCAACGGGAGCGTCATATTATAGGTGTGAGATACGAGCTCATTTACAGATGCCCTCTTCACAAATCTGTTGAAATGAGTTCCTGTCCACAGCAGTCTTTTGGAGACCTGCGGCCTGCTGTTCTCTCTCTACTGAATAGATAGGGAGCTGCCTTCTAAAACAGCATCATTACTGTTACGTGATTTCAGAAGTGATTGTTTTGTATTGCTTTACGCAGACAGCAAATCAAACAGAGCTCAGATATGGAAGCCTCAACATACAACTGAGTTTGATGTTGAGCTAAGAACATTTTACTGTAATAAGCATAGGATACAAAAATATGCATAAAATATATACAGCTCACACATTTTTGGGTAAACTATTACATTTCAATTACATAATAAAATTTTGCAGTATTTTAAGTATTTAACATTTTGTCTAGGCTTTGTTCTTGATTTTCATCACAAAAATGTTCCAACGCTATAATGTACATATATATGCATGTATACACAGTAAATATACAGTACATTATAAATTGGGTGAATTTTATTTTTTAAATAAATTATTTTATTCAGTGATATATATCAAATCAAAATTGACAGTAAAGACTGTTACAGAATTTTCTATTGATGAAAGAGTCCTAAAAAATACATGATATTACTATTAAGCAGCACAACTGTTTACAACATATAATAATAACAAACATTTCACCAAATCATCATATTAGAATGATTTCTGAAGGATCATGTGACACTGAAGACTGGAGTAATGACTGCTGAAGATTCAACTTTGCCACCACAGGAATAAATGACATTTTAAAATATATTAAAATAGATAGCAATTCTCTTAATAATAATACTGTTTTTACTATATTTTTGATTAAATAAATGCTGCCTTGGTGAGTATAAGGGACTTAGTCCTATATTGACTCCAAACATTTGAATGGTAATGGTAATGTAGATTTTATATGTATTACATGTTTCTTTGGCATCACAATTATTTTAAACTGTAATAATATTTTATAATATTACTGTTTTTAATGTTTTCTTAATCAAATAAATGCAGCCTTTTTTAACACATAAAAAATCCTACTGACCTCAAATGTATGAATATTAGTGTACAGTAAATTATATATGTATAATGTTTTTTTTTCTCTCTCTGTTATTGAATGGTAAGAAAGAAAGGCAGCTTTCAAGCATAAGAGTTAAATGACCCACCCACTCATTTCCAAAAGTCAATATATCTGTTATCTTGAAAAAAATTATTTGTTAGACACGGGCTCCAAACTCTTGATCGTTGTCTTTGCAATTTACCATAAGCCTGAGTCGTCTATGTAGATAAGCAGAAGTCTAGAGACCTGAAATGTCTGTCTCTGTCTGTCACTAACACTCTCACACATTCATCCCCCCCACACAGGAGCTGCCATAATGAATCATATTACAGAAATTTCGCAATTTTATTTTGGCTCGGTACATGACAAATGTTGTTGGGTATTCCCCTTAGAGGCTGTTATAATTATAATGACTCGTATCAGTTTCAGCCTGCCAAAGAGGGGTTGAGCTAAAACTCAGTCCAACAATGCTTGAGCTGTGTCTGAACAGGAAAGAAGAAACATGTCCAAGTACTCGTCTGGCTCAGTTCAGGCAAGCATTATCTCAAAAAGACGAACATGTGTTCATGTACTTTTATGGATCTTTTTCATTCTGTCACCATTGTCTTTTGCTGATGTTAACTGCTGTTGTCTTGTGTTTTCCAGGTTGCTTATTAACATCCACATGGCTGTTCCCAAAAACCTTCCCAGAGACAAAACAGCAACACACTCTTTAGAAAAAAGTTTCTTTATTACCATGCATGGTTCCATGAAGAAACTTTAACACCCATGGAACCTTTCCATTGCACAGAAGGTTCTTTATAGTGGAACAAGGTTCTTTAGATTATTAAAATGTTCTTCACACTAAGAAAAAATGGTTCTTTTAAGAACTGTTTACTGACGGATTCATTGGGGAACCCAAAAATGGCATTGCTGTGAAAACCACCTTTTAGGACCTTTACTTTTATGAATGTACATGGCCAAACGTACACTGTAAAAGTTTTTCAAAGTTGTAAAATAAATATAAAATACTATTTTGGTCTTTCTACTTCAAAAATTCATGCTTTAATTCTGTGCATTGCTTGACATTTTTTTTGTAATTATTTGTGAAATTTATCAGTGATTTCTGTGGGAAACTTGTTTCAAAGTAAATCCTACACAAATTTTTATTTCAGTGTTTATGCAACCCGATTGCATGCCAATTCCTACATATTTTTATAGGTGGCTAGTTAAGGTGGCTAATTTTGGCATACAAATTTGGCACCTTATAAAATATGTAAAATTTTTCACAAATCTTACGAATTTGTACGACCTCACTCATACGAATTCATACAATTTTTCACAAAAAGAATTTGTATGAAGGACCAAGCCTAACCCTATCCCTGAACTTACCCCTCACAGAAATCATACAAAATCACACGAGTGAGGTCATATGAATTTGTATGATTTGTGATAAATCGTACGTATTTTATGAGGTGCCAAAGTCCAAAGAATTTGTACTAAGGACCAACCCTGCCCCTAAACTTACCACTCACAGAAATCGTACAAAATCGCGCGAATGATGTCGTACGAATTTGTGCGATTTGTGAAAAATCGTACATATTTTACAAGGTATCAAATTCGTAAGAATTTGTACGAAGGACCAACCCTAACCCCGCCCCTAACCTTACCACTCACAGAAATTGTACAAAATCGCACAAGTGAGGTCGTACAAATTCAGACGTTTAGCCACCTCATAAAATACGTATGAACTGGTTGTGAGATAGCATTGGTATATGGGTGTGCTTGTTGAACATTTAATGTTAATAAACCATGAGCATTAATGCAGAGTTTGTTCTCTGCCATAACAGCTTTTACTCTGGGATGGTTTTCCAGTAGATATTTGAAAATGGCTATAGAGATTTGTTCCCATTCAACCACAAAAGCGTTACTGAGGTCAAGGCACCAATGTTGGCTTTCCGATTCTCAATGCCCAAGGTGTTGAGTGGGATTCAGGACTTAGTTCACACCAGACCCTATTAACCGTTATTGTGGTATTCTATGACTGGTACACCTTGTTCTACTGAAAATGTTAGACTAATGAGATTGTATGGCTGTAGGCTTGATTTTCTTTATCTCTTAGTAAAAGGTGTAGGTTAAACAAGAAACCCCCTTAATTAAAATGACGTGTCCACATATTTTTTGGCCATATGGCAGTATGTTTTCTGTTTTTGCTTGATTGACTGAAGGCACAGACAGGTAGTTCATTCCAGATGAGCTCAGGAGTGCAGAGTTGAATTGACTGCTAGCAGTAATGAAAAGTGAGATAGCGCTCCTCCACTGACAGCTGTAGCCAACTGTGCACACCTCTACTAGATGTAGCCGTCGGCGATGTTGTTGCTAAGGTAGTGCTAGTATCCAACATCCTCATATTTTTCTCCTTAAATAAAGATATATCCAGGTGTTCTGCTTAAGTATTGTAAAGTCTGTTTTTGGTTTTGTTTCAGGTTCTTGTTTTCATGTCTTTTATTTTGAAGTTCTGTTATGGTTCCTGTTTGTGTCATGCTTCCCTTGCCCTCATGTCTTCATGCTATTGGTTCCCTTATTCAATGTGTCATGTTCTGATTGGTTGTCATAGTCATGTGTCTTGTTTCCCATTGGTTGTTCATGTCATGTGACCCTCATAGTTTTCTATAAGTTGCCATGTTATTTTCCCTGTTGCTTTGTCGTGTGTTAATGTTGTAACCTGCTGTCGGTGAGTCTAGTCTGTCCATGCCACGTCAAGTCTGTTTCATGCAAGCCTGTTTATGTCAAGTCTGTTTCAAGTCAAGTCTTCGTCTGTTTGGATTATGTTTGGATTTTGAATATCACCATTGTAAATAAACTGCACTTGGGTTCATCACTACGCTCGCCTTCAGTGGACCTCTCGTTACAAGTATTTACAGTAAAAGTGATGAGACAGCACACTCTTTTATATGGAACTTTATTAAAATGTAAAGCAAAATCTTCAACTTTAATTTAAAAAAAAAGAATCGATTAATATGCATAATAAATCACCCAAATCGTAATAAAATTAATGAATTAAAAGTAATAAATGAATAATAATACATTTATAGAAAAAGAATACATTAATAAATAAAAACATTTTATATAATAATTTTGTATGATTTATATAACATTTTACATATATAGTTTATCAGTTTAATTCAATTTTATTTATGTTAAATAACATTTTTGACTTGAATAAAATCAGTAAAATTTAGTTGTTACCATGTGGAACATATAGAATATACTTTATTTAGCTGACAACACATTTACTGTCTATATTTCCAGGGGTGAGAACCAGGAGGGCGTAAGTGACATTTCACCAACTTTACAGGAGAGCCAAAACAAAAATTTTACCATAGTTTGATCTGACTTTGTGTACTGATTTCAATTGTTTAGAATACAAATTTGTACACTCATGGATGACAGTACTTTTGCCAGTAGAAAGAGCTCATTAAGAGCTTTCATTTGATGTGAATATATATGTCCATTTCACCAAAAATGTCACTTACGCCCTCCTGGTTCTCACCCCTCGATTTTAAGTCTTCTGAAACCCTTGCATGATGTACAGACACAAAAGACAAAAATGAAAAGAAATACTGTTTTCTTGCTACCTAAAAATCTGACATTATAAAAATGTTTATTTCCAGGTCAGAAAAGAAAAGTACAGAAAATAACTGGTACTTTTTATTTATCTTGAGTAGCCCTAAATGCAAACTACAGGGTGTAAATCAGAGTTAAAGAGAACGAATTGCTCATATTCTCATTACATCTGGCAACACTGAGCAGTAAACCACACATAAAAGTCTGGAAAGTTCATTTAATTGAACTTGAAATCTATGACGAATGGATTAAAAATAGAAATGCAATGCAAGCATACAGACGAAGCAAGCAAAATGAATTCGCTCTGACAGAAATAATTGATAGTTGCCTTGCAGTGAATCAGCGGACTTGCCCTTAAGAAGGGGATGTGCCATGCTAGTCGTGCCCTACTTTTCTCCTATCACCATCCAGGCAGCCCTTGTCAACTGAACACTGGAGGTATATAGAGGCTTTCTGGCACGCTTGGCCTGTCACAGAGGGTGAAGCACAATGCAGACATCCGAAAAGGGGGGAGGGGTGGTAACATTGTTAAATGAGATTCTTTTCTTATTCAGTTCCCCTTCACACTGTCCCTCGCTGTCCTGCGCCCATCATTGCTCTGTAACTGTCAACATTGTCTGTCCTCGGCCAGGATGATGTGCGTGTCTATCACTTGTCTATCTAAAAGTGCCTTTGTCAGCAACTGACTGCAAAGTGTGAGAATTTGGATGATGAGCTAAAGGCAAGTTCCTGAAAGTGCTGAGATGAGGTATCTGCTCACAGAGGTGTACTGTAGCCAATGCAAGAGCACAAATTGTAGTATTGAGGAGTTGTGTGTTTTTCGAGAGGAATTTGTATGCTTCGAATCATGATTTGCTTTGCCTAAGAAACTTTTCCTGTCTTGTGAGCTGCTAATGAGTTAACAAATAAAGAAGGATATTTTCATAAATGTCTCTTTTTTTTTTTTTTTTGTCAGTACAATAGTCAGTGGGGTCCAGTGCTGTTTTGGACCCCACTGACTTTCATTATATGGACAACAACACTTGTATCATGTTGTGGGTCGATTTGACCCATTTTGGTTTTCGAGTTGTGGGATATACTGCTTACTCTATGATTTTTTTTCCTTGAAATTTTGCAAAATCTTCTCATTCAGGATCATGAACATGCCTGCCAAAATGTTGATTATGGATCAATTTTACCTGCATATTTCTTCAGTAAAGGAAGCTGCACAGATCTGAAATAAACACATTTTTGATGTACAGGGTGGGCCATTTATATGGATACACCGTAATAACATGGGAATGGTTGGTGATATTAAAGTCCTGTTTGTGGCACATTAGTATATGTGAGGGGGCAAACTCCTCAAGATGGGTGGTGACCATGGTGGCCATTTGTGGAAGTCGGCCATCTTGATACAACTTTTGTTTTTTCAATAGGAAGAGGCCATGTGACACATCAAACTTATTGGTAATGCCACAAGAAAAACAATGGTGTGCTTGGTTTCAACGTAACTTCTTATTCGTTCATGAGTTATTTACAAGTTTCTCTTTGTTCACAGCCATTGACATGTCGAAGATGTTAACACGTGAGAGCGGATCGAATCGCAGTTGATATCTGGTGAACGAGTAACCGGGTCATTGCAGCAGATTTCAATGTAAGACACCCTACGAGACCACCTTATCTCCCATGCTACAGTCAGCAAACTGCTGCTGTTTCGTGAAACTGGTTCAGAGGTTGATTTGCCAAATGTGGACGCAAGAAAACTGTCACTAATGAAGAAACATCAGTGGCTGTCCTAGCTTCATTCAGCAAGAGCCCACAGCGTAGCACTCGCCGCATGTCACTGGAGAGTGGCATTAGTCGAAGATCCCCTTCCTCGGCGGATATTAGCTACTCACAAATGGCACCCTTGGCGCAAACTCCAGCTACTGCAGCATCTCAACGAGGATGACCCAGGGACGGCGCACAGACTGCAGAATGGGCAAAACAAAAATTGGAACAGGACCCTCAGTTCACGCAGAAGATTTTGTTCAGTGATGAGGCAAACTTTTATGTGAATGGGTGTTAACAAACAAAACCACCGCTATTGGTCTGACACTAACCCACATTGGATGGATCCCTCCAAGACTGTTGGAACAACAAAAGTGATGGTTTGGTGTGGTATATGGGGTACAACGGTCAGTGGGTCCATTCTTCATCAATGGAAACCTCAAGCCACTGGATATTTGAAATTGCTACATGATGATGTGTTTCCCTTTATGCACTGAAGCTGGCACGCTCCCTGAGTTTTTCCAGCAAGATGGTGCACCACCACATTATGGGTGCCAGGTCCGAGCATTCCTAGATGAACAGTTTCCTGGAAAGTGGATTATCGTGGCCAAAGTTGAATGGCCCCCAAGGTCTCCGATCTGACCCCTTAGACTTTTATCTTTGGGGTCATCTGAAGGCAATTGTCTATGGTGTGAAGATACGAGATGTGCAGCACCTGAAACTACGGATACTGATGCCTGTGCTGGCATTTCTCCTGCCGGTTGCTATCAGTGTGTGAAGAGTGGGAGAAGAGGGTTGCATTGACAATCCAACACAATGGGCAGCACATTGAACACATTTTATAAGTGGTAAGAAACTTGTAAATAACTCATGAAAGAATAAAGTTACGTTGAAACCAAGCACACCATTGTTTTTCTTGTGACATTACCAATAAGTTTGATGTGTCACATGGCCCTCTTCCTATTGAAAAACAAAGTTTTGTATCCAAGATGGCCGACTTCTAAATGGCCACCATGGTCACCACCCATCTTGAGGAGTTTGCCCCCTCACATATACTAATGTGCCACAAACAGGACTTTAATATCACCAACCATTCCCATGTTATTACGGTGTATCCATATAAATGGCCCACCCTGTACTTTGTTCTGAAATTTTTTCAACAACCTTCCTAGGGTATTTACATTTATGTATTTGGCAAATGCTGATCCAAAGGAACTTGCACTGGTATAAAGGTGTACATTTTTATTAGCTGATACAAGTACAGTTCACTGAGACTACTGTTTGAGTTTCAAGCAATCAGAAGTGCTTTTCACATTTCTTCAGTTTATAATGTTACAATGAAATAAAGTTTACAAAAATGTTAAAATACTGTTTACAATATTCACAGTTTATGAAAAAACTAATGTTTAAAATTTTAAAAAGTAATATGTTGTCATGTCTGTTTGCTTGTTTTGTAATGTGTGAAAAGTATTCATGTTAAAGGTTTGCTTTTTTCTCCCATAGTGTCACAATGGACGTAGGAGCAAGGAGCGAGGAACTTCTTCAATAACTCAGACTTTTATTTAACAAACTCAGGAATCGCTGGAGATACACATAAAACACTGAATGACGATCACACTGGACACAGAGGCAGGGAAACACAGGGCTTAAGAAGGGGAGACTAAACTAGATAATTAATAACACAGGGCTGGGGACTAATAAACCAATGAAGACATAACGGGGAACGGAACAGGACGTCCAAATATGATCACGAGAGGAGGGGAAACAAGACACAGGACTGACATTATGCCCCTCTCTGGAAGGCGCGTCCTGGTGCCATACACCATCCAACGGGGAGGGGGGGGGGGGCGCTCTGGAGGCCTCCAGGGAACAGGAGGCAGGACTACCAGCCTCCAGGGCGGCGCCCGTTCCGGGACCCAGGGCGGAGCAGGGGAATCTGGAGGCCATGGCGGGTCAGGGGACTCTGGAGGCCATGGCGGGGGTCAGGGGACTCTGAAGGCCATGGCGGGTCTGGGAGCTTGGGCGGCCATGGCGGATCTGGGAGCTTGGGCGGCCATGGCGGATCTGGGAACACGGGAGGCCATGGCGGTGCAGGGAGCTCGGGAGGCCATGGCGGATCAGGGAGCTCAGGGGGCCATGGCGGGACCGCTTCCGAGGCCACGGCCCCAGCCCCCGCCTGCCTCTACGGCAGGTGCCCAACTACCCCCCCCCCCCCCAAAAAAAAATTTCATCGGGCTGACGTTCTGGAGAAATGGGCACTTGGGGGTGCTCGGGAGGAGCAGACCCTTGGGGGCGCTCTGGAAGCGTGGACTCTTGGGGGCGCTCTGTAAGCGCGGATTCTTGGGGGCGCTCAGGCAGCGCGGTGCTGGATGGGACCAGCGGAGACGCAGGAGACGAAGGAGAGCTGGACGGGACCAGCGGAGACATAGGAGGGCGCTTGCGAGGAGCGGGCTCAGGAGGGCTTGGGTGAGCAACGACCGGCGGGCTTGCCATACTCTCAGCCGGCGGGCTTGGGAGAGCCGCGGATGGCGGTGTTAATTTCCCCGCGGATGGCAGACTTGAGGGAGCCGCGGACGGCGGCGGCTCTGGGCTGAGGAGGATGGAGCTGCTTCGGAGGCAGGGGGATTCTCGGGGGTTGGGCAGGCGGTAGGAGCCATTGGAGAGGTATGCGGAGGTTCTCGGCGTGGGGTGAGCTGGGGAGACACGGCGCATTCCAGCTGGAGCAGGATGACGAGGCTGGGGAAATTCCTCGACTTCAAAGTCGGAACCATTTAGAAATAGAACAAGATTGATAAGCTCGATCAGGGGAAAATCACCAATGGGAAGATCGCAGCGTATTGTCTCATCATCCAACCCCAGCAGGAAACACACACCCAGAGCAGCGTCGTGCCAACTCACCCGGTTGGCGAGGTCGAGGAACTCCTCCACATATCTCTCCAACTTCAGACCGCCCTGCCGCAACCCACACAGCACGTCCTCGCTGAAGTCATCTGTATTGGTCCGGTCTTCTGTCACAATGCACGTAGGAGCAAGGAGCGAGGAGGCGAGGAGGTCACGAGAGGAGGGGAAACAAGACGCAGGACTGACGCATAGTGTGATTTCTGGTCAATTTTATTTAATATTGAACCCAATAGGGTTAGTTTGATCCCAACCATAAATATATCATAATTTTTTATTACTAAATATAATACAATGATTAAATAATCTTCACAAAATATTTTTGTGTTCCACATAAGTCATGAAGTTTTAAATGACATGAGTGTAAATAAAAGATTTTGGATTTTTTGGTTGAACTATCCCTTTAAAGGGGTCATGAACTGCCTTTTTTAAAATTATTTTTTACTGTTCTCTGAAGTCCACTTATAATGTTCTCAACATAAAAAACATCATAATAGGCTATTTAGAAGTAATAGGCTATTTTCTGTCCTGTTTTTAACCCCTCTCATCAGAACACTGTGTTTGAATATATGTGGCAGATTATAAATTCGGAAGTAAACACCCACTGCTATGATTGGCTAACAGTTGTGTATATTTAAAGGGGTCATATGATGCTTTTTTAAAGATTATTATTTTGTGTATTTGGTGTAACAGAATATGTTGACATGTTTTATTGTTCAAAAAACACATTATTTTTCAAATACTGTACATTATTGTAGGACCTCTATGCCCCGCCTCTCTCAAACGCTTCGTTTTCTACAAAGTCCCTCCTTCCAACAAGTGCAATCTGCTCTGATTGGCCAACTGGCACAGTGCATTGTGATTGGCCGAACACCACAAGCCGCGTCGGAAATGTAACGCCCCTTTCCATAATCGCAAGCTTCAGCTTTCAAAATTATAGTAAAGACAGTAAATAATGTCCTTAGTTTTACCATCAGTTCAAGCCCGAGAGGGGAACAGAGTCGCGTGACAGACACAGTGATGAAGCTCGTATGTGTTTGCACACAAGCCGTGATTGTGTGACCTTTCTCCCTCTCTCACACACACGAGCACACACACACACACACACACACACAACGCGCAAAATTCCGCATTTAAACAGTCAATAGCAAATACTTAAACTAATAACAAAACATACAGTCGCTGATTCAGAAGCGCCAGATTGTCATAGCAAAGTCAGAATTACCTCCTCTCCTAGGTTCACGAAACGGTCGTCCATAAAATGCATTGCTGTTCTGTTGTAAGTAATCTTAATG
Organism: Tor tambroides; assembly: GCA_021397915.2. NCBI lineage: Eukaryota > Metazoa > Chordata > Actinopteri > Cypriniformes > Cyprinidae > Tor > Tor tambroides. The sequence continues at coordinate 11,753 of JAFVLL020026522.1, forward strand.
ATTCCTAAATGCATCTACTTTCGGAAGGCCAAATAAAGTGCTTTTGCTTTCACTTAGAAACACACAGCATCTCCTTGTCATGGCTGCTTCAACACTACTGCGGTTACTGAAACCATGCCTTCTTTCTTTGCATGAACATGTAGGCTGCATTATGCAAATATTTCCACATCGTGACGTAGAGGTGTGGGGGCGTGTTTGAAAGAGCCATTTTAGGGGGGCGTGGCAGAGTCTTAACTTTGATAAAGAATATCTCTTTGGTTTTGAGACTTTAGTCTTTGCAACTTCAGGGATCTTGTTTATGCACAATCAGCTTGTAACACTCCAAAGAGAAAAGGAAACTTGAAATCGCATCATATGACCCCTTTAACAGCCTACATCCTTCATAGATGGATGCTGATGTGATTTAAGTTAAAACGCATAAATTCTCAGTACATATCAAACGATCTGTAATAACAGACAAAGTTATAGTGATCCCGTAATAAAAACAGTTACACTTGTGTGTTTCGAAATTACTGACGGATCCAATATAGTCGGTACAGCATCGTCTTTTAGTTTCAATCTTTCTGAAAATTCTGCGTCGAATTGTGCCTTGTTTGTAAACAAATCCGTGGTAAAATGAAGTGAACAAAGGACCAAGTTCTTACTGACATGGTCTGGCACTTCATTAAAAATAAAGTTCATCAAATAAAGTTTATCGTTTGGTTTCTGTAGAGACCTGCATTTGCTGCTCCTGTTGTTTACCTACTATATGCGTGAATTGGTGGGCGGGGCTAAACAGGCTGCGATGCAGGTATTGATCTTCTTCTGCAGAGGCGGTGTTTAGTCAAACTATTACATTATAAAGTGGCACATTCCACAAACTGTCATTTTGGCTTCAATATAAGCTGTTTTTAAACCAGTAAGAAAGTTCTGATTTCTGAAACTTACAGAATGTTTTTATAGCACAATGACCTCTTATATTTCAAAAGATCAAGGGCATTTTTATTTCTCAGTTCATGACTCCTTTAAGAGCTGTAATTAATCTGCAACAATCCTATTTACTACAAAAAAAGTTCATATCAAAAATGCAGTTCAACACTTATCTCTTCATTTTTCTTGATTCTTAAAAGATGCTGTGCTCGCTGTGTTGAAAATCTGTTCATCGTGCTACAAACTGTTAGCAGGCAGTAGTTATAAGTCATAAGTTCCAGTATGCTGAAGTCTATTGTCCTGTGGGTATTCTGCTGTCTGTTCCCTATGGGACTCTCAGATCCCAGCGCAGTCAATTATGATGTGTCCGCAGGCTCCGGTCTGCATCCAACTGATATGCAGCCTGGCTCATTCAATCCCACTTTGTCTCAAACTGCCATTACTCACCCAAATAGTGGGCTGGTAGACAGTGAGAACAGATGAAATTAATAGCATGAGACGTGTTAGAAGCTTTATTGTCAAATCAATCTTATCCATCAGTGCTAATAAGCTGATGAATCACAGGTTAAAAATGGAGGATGAAGCAACAACAGGGTAAAGTTCGCCTAGGAAATGTAGGTGTACAATATAGAGATTTATTTCTATTAAAAACACATTTATAATAGATTTCCTGCCATATGGAGTGATGCATTCCATACAGAAGGTCAAGTTGCAGGTTACACCAAATGTAGTTTTTCTTTTGGACTGGAAAGAACTGGAATGTATACTAATTTCACAAATGTAGAGATTTTCTCAAGCTGCTGGTCTGGAGTCAGATTTTCTCTTCTCACTATCAATTATAGTTTGGATTTGGCATAGAGAAACTTTTTCTAGACCCACAGCGTTATATTCTATCTGTATTCATACTGACACACATAATGCCTGTGACCTAATAATCTCCAATATATCATATATAAAGAAAATACATACTATTTTATTAATAATTATAATAATAAGAATAAAAATATGATTCTTTCCAAAACCAGTTTTATCCCCCCTGCTGTTCTGAACACAGTTGCTAAGTAACAAGTAAATATAAGTACTCAGCTCCAAAAGAAGAGTAGTTATTTGTAGAGCTCTTCAAGCAGCAATCATCAACAGTGGACACATCCATCTCAATCAGATGGACAAAACTAGCTCTTCTATTAAACGGAGTGTAGGATGCAGACATTTGAGAGCATTAGTGGTATTCTGTAAGAGGCACATTTAGTCTCATAATAATCATGTTCAAGCAACAGAAAATCTGTATGTTTGATGTCTGTATATTTGCAGACTGATCAATTCTCCCTCTTGCTGCCTTGACAGCTTACAGTTTTAGCATACTGGTCATCATTACAAATGTAACACTCTAAAAACCCAATTGTAATAATACACTCCCTTACAGATATGGAATGCTGTTTGCAACCCATTTTACTTCCATAATGTGAAGTATTTTGAAGAAAAAATGTAGGGTGGGACTTCCTTTTATTCATCAGGAATTGATTGCAAAAAGTGTAAGAGAACTAAACAGAAATATTTATGGAGGCCTATCTATGTCTAGTTTTCACTAAGATGTTATTATACACAAAAAATGCCAGTGAACCTCATGTTTCTTCAAACACTGTGGAAGCATTCAGGAATAAAATTCCTTACAACTGCAACCTCTCCAACATTCCTCCTTCTTCAAAGTGCAAGTGCCAGAGGAACTTGCTCACTTCTCCTTCCTTTCAGAGGAAGAGCGAATATTTAAATTTTGATTAAAGAACTTGAATTTCTTTTATTTGGAATAACATGGACCAATGAAGAGCTCACAGTAAGTCCAATAGCATGCATAGGAAAATAAAGTTGACTCATGCTTTCATACAAATACATACAAATATTCTGTCTTTCATTGACAGAACTGCCAGCTGAAGAGGACATGACAGCTCTTTGAAAAGATGCCTTAAGAAAATATTCATAAACACTTTGCAAACATTTTGTTGTTGTGTAAAAAATCTCTTTTTGTACTGTAAATCCATTATAGGCAGTTTGGGACAACAATGCATGATCATGCATGCATGGTGCTTGTCCTTGTACTCTCTGTGATGGCCCCTGACAGAATGAGGCTGCCTGGAGTGAGTAGAGAGTATGGAGTATGGGGGTGTGCTAGGGAGGGGGTCTAGTTTCCTGTCATGTCATGAGCATGTTGGACATTGTTTTTTGTTAGCATGTGTTGTAATGGAGTGGCAACAGATGGGATCTTTTAGCTGTGAATAATTACTTCTATTGAAAACAAAAGGAGAAATTTTTAATTATGTACTGGTTGGAGCTTTCAGACACTTACAATTACAATTATTATTAGTCCATATGATTGTGAACAAATCATTCAGGCTGGTTTTCGAGGTGGATCAACTGATTCACTGAAAATATTGACTCAAAGATTCTATTCGTTCTTCTCTCATGAGCTCTCAAGAAAGATTCAAGAACTACTGCAGATATCAAGATTTTTGATGTATAATGACATAATTTCCAGTTTGTTCCTCTCAAAGTCACTACTGAATGGCTTCTGAAGACTTGGGTTAGAACATACGAGTCAGACCACTTCAATTTATAGTGTTTTTTCCCCCTAATTTTGGAGCTTGACAGCCCCAGTTCTGATTTACTTCATTCTTAAAAATAAAGGTTCTTTATTGGATTCAGTGGTTCCATGAAGAACATTGCAGAAAAATTGCTGAAAGGCTCTTTGGGGAACTCAAAAATGCTTCTTCACTGGCATCACTGCAAAAACTCCCTTTTGGAACCTTTATTTTTAAAAGTGTTACTGAAAAGAGTAAACGGGATATTATTCAAAAATGTACCTTTTGTGTTCCACAGAAGAATTTGGAATAACAAAGATTCTGCCATCATTTACTCATCTTCATGTTGGGATGAATTATCCCTTTTTATGGACTGCTACGTGGTGGAGTGTCTTTTTTTAAGAAAGCACAAACGACCCTGAAGTACCCTTACTTCCCACCCCCTCCAGCCATGCTAGACCCCCCTCCTTACCCGTGCTGCTCAAATCACAACACCAAGCCAGAAGGCTGACATTTCAATAACATATAGACGACACATGCACACACACAAAGAGGCGTCTCTTCACACTCACAGACATCTCAGAAATGGACTGTCACATGTCACAGATCTAATAGTTAAACAACATAGACTTTAAGAGATGCAATCTCTTTGAAGAAATTGTGTGTACCAACTCACTGTCGCAATGATTGATAGAAGACTTATAGTGGAGGCCAGGGCTTGTTGTCACTATTTTTATGCAAGTTAATATTTCTAAAGGTAGGTTTTTATAAAGTCAGTTTATTAAAAAATAAAGGTTCCAAAAGGGGGTTTTTGCAGCAATGCCACTGAAGAGCTATTTTGGGTTGTAAAACAAACCTTTCAACACCCGTTCACACCAAGAATAAACTAAAGATAATTATAATGATAATTATATTAGCACACATGGCAACGCACAATATAATTCTGTTTATTATAAGCACGCTGCAGTTTTGTCATCTGCCTTTTTAAATGCTTCAGCTCTTTAAAGTTTGGAGGATATTGAATGAATGTCAATATTTTTATTATTCATCAGCTGGAAAAAATCGTTCTGAAAGTGATTCCAACAGTATTGTTCCTCTGTGTTATTAACATTATAGCTGTGATGTGGATATCCCTATTCTCATAGAATTAGAACGGTAATTACAACTTTATTATTGTTAGAAATAGTTATCATGCTTGGTGTGAACAGGCCTTTAAAGTCAGCATGAAATGGAAATTCACCCCATATAGAACCAAGTCATGCCCTACATTTTTTCCCGATAATCCATTACCCTCAGATGTTCATCACAACACAGAAGAAAAATTCTGTTACATTGCAATTTCCATTAGAAAGAACCTTTTGTGGAATGGAAACCTTTATTTTCAGGTGCACAGGGAAAAAATAAATTCAGGTTATTTAACACCCATTCACCTTCTGTGACATGATGCTATAGTGGAGCAAGCCGTCACAGTGGAACATGTCATGAAACAAGCAAATTTTAAACCACACAACAATTACCAAAAGCAATTCATTAAATAGAAAAAAAGAATGGTTTTGGTCAACAAATTCAAACATTTAAAACAACTTCCCCAAATAATAATGTGCAATCAAGCATCAAAATAGACTTTATACTTATACTACCCCCTTGTGATCCTTCCCTTAATGCATGTTTGCTGTAGGGTTAAGTTATGACTGAGGTTGTGGTCTAGATGTGAATTGCGGTGGGATATCATGTATGCCACAGGGAATGTCAGTGTCACGACCTTTGTGGGCATGTAGACAAAGGGATCGTGATACTTTTCTTATCTGACTCGCCATCTGTGGTGGTGTTGAGGGGGGCCAGGGAAGTGAAAACAATTTGACCATTAAATCTCCGCCCACAAGTTGAAAGAGCAAAACGCTAAATTGGTGTTCAGGGAGGAGTCAGAGAGAATCCCCAACACCACTAATATATCATTTCTAATAGCATATCCATTGATTAACAGCAGCAGAACGCGAATAGAGTGACAGAAGTAAACTGGGCGTTGAAGTTGTAGCAGAGAGTGTCCCTCCCTTCAGGCTGAACTGTAGAAAGCGACTGGTCTGCGCTACCAGCGAGAGGGACGCGAGATTAGGGCAGCAGTTTGGGGGTCTCTGGAATTTATTAGCTGACGCTTGAAGCTCGTTGTTTTTTTCTGGATTCGGAGCAGATCTACAGGTCCGCCAGTTTTTCAGTCGGCATTCATTCACGCAGACTTACGACCATCACATTTTACATCTCTGGAACTCAGGACAGCGAAGACGAACGCGTGTTGTTTGGATTTTGAGGTGAGAGTCTCACTAAACTGAACTCCGCTGGTGTTTACGTGAATGCAAACTTGTGATAGCTGGTCAGCTCTCTTTATCTATTCATTTAATTCAAATCAGCTAGAAAAACAGCTTGTTTCATTTCGAAACTCTGCCATGTATGGTTATCTCTTAAGCAGGGTAGAACTAAACTGATAAACACTCAAATATGTGTATTGTTTTGACAGTAGCGATAAATTAGAGTGAGACGGGAGGGTTCACCCGCTTTTCACGCGTAAATTTAAGTTTACTGTAGCCTAACAACTGTTTTGAGAAGCTTGAAGGCAGAAAACACTCGGGATTAAAAACAGTCGTTTATGTCTTCAGCTAACATTTCGCTTCTCTCACCCCCAAACAAACAATTTCCCTACGTTACACTCGCTCGTATTTCACCGATGGCGGCTCGTGTCACCGGCGGTTTCTGTTAAATCTAATTAGTTGAGTAAAGCTCGGGGAAAGTCTGGGTGGGATGAGGAGACATCAAGCTGGCGGTTTTCCCACGGGGTGTGACAGCAGGCAGCGTGTGTTGTCCAGGAGGTCCCGTCATAACTGTAGTTTATCCCCCCAGACGCACAGGTCAGCAGATGGAGGCAGCCCTGCCGACGGGCGTGAGTTCAGTGCCAGTTTAAATCAATCAAACCGCGCATCTTATCAGACCGACGTTCATCTGTTTGTGAAAGAGGTACACTTATTCTATCTATCTATCTATCTATCTATCTATCTATCTATCTATCTATCTATCTATCTATCTATCTATCTATCTATCAGCGTAGCAACTCAGATATAATCATTTAACCCTTGACATTCCCTTTAACAAAGGGTGAAATTCTCCTGCCTTTGAAGCAATGCATTAGACATGAATTATGGGGGTTTTCCTGAAAACTAAAACCATGTATGAGTATTATCTTTGGCCATATTCCAGAAGCAACAAAAACAGTGCTGGGTTAGGTTAATGTATCCTGTACAATATTTCTCAGATCTTCTAATCTTTACATGTACTTAACCAGTGACGTTAATTGGTAGCCTACTGTGCCTTCAGAAGATTGTTTTTCCAGCCTACATGATCTTCACAGCCTGTCAGACTACATCAAATATGAACTGTAACCAGATATTCCATGCAATCAAATCTTATCTAATCAGGTGTTATTGAGAAGAAATTGAAAACCTTTCAATTGTTGTTCTTGAAACTGAAGAATTTGTAATGTATCTCTCTGAGACAGAGGGTATTATTTCAAACAAAGCCCTGCCATATATTCTCAAGTGGTTATTGAAAGATTTGCAAGTACAAGGGCCTTAAATCTTACATTCCAACTGTCTAACTTCATGCGTGCTGTAACTCTATATCCATTAGAGGTTTTTGGTGAATTCGTCCACCTATTTCTGGACCTTATTTTTGTCGTCCGACATAAAGGTTTGCTGCACTTGTTCCACAAAGCAGACTCAGACCAGTTTTCAATTAGTCAGGCACTTGTGCATGAAGATATTGGCTCTGAGGGATCCATTAATGCTGGCCTCTGGTGGCTTTGTAGTTTAGCTAAATGCTGATGTCAGAAGCACTCAAAGACTTCACTCACACAGCTCAACACAGGCTCAGAGGTAAGACTAGAGCCTTAACTTTTACTTTCCTTTGAGCTATTGCAGGGTATTCGAGAAAAACCAACACAATCTCATGACAGTTTGTAACTGTATAATGTTTTGGTGAATTGGGCTAATTCGTATAAATGTCATTGGTACATTTTCATACAGATCTGTTATGTTTGAGGGTGGGATCATGGTGGACCTTCATGCTTACTTTTTTGTATATTTTTGTATGATTCACAATGTACAAATTCATATGAAATCACCACCTTATAAAATAGTTGGATTTTCCTGTGAGATTGGGTTGGAAAAACCCTTAAAATTTGGACATCAGAGGCCTGGAAATGATAGTGTTTGGTATGATCTACAAACTTTGTCCTATGGAAAAACCCAGATAAATAATAATAATAATATTTAATAATAATAATTTGTTACATTTATATAGCCCTTTTCTGGGTACTCAAAGCGCTTTTACATAGAGGGGGGGAGTCTCCTCATCCACCACCAGTGTGCAGCATCCACCTGGATGATGCGATGGCAGCCATACAACGCCAGAACGCCCACCACACACCAGCTTATTGGTGGAGAGGAGACAGAGTAATGAAGCCAATCAGTGTATGGGGATGATGATTAAGAGGCCATGATGATGGTCAGAGGCCAATGGGCAAATTTGGCCAGGATGCCGGGGTTACACCCATACTCTTTTTCGAAGGACATCCTGGGATTTTTAATGACCACAGAGAGTCAGGACCTCGGTTTAACGTCTCATCCAAAGGACGGAAATCAATTTGACACCTCATTTGCTCAGTTTGGTAATTATCCAATGAAAATTCTGTTTGCAAACATGAAAATTAACAGACTGATTATTTAGAAGTGTATCAAACTAACATAGTAAGAACTAAAGCAGTGGACTGATGTGTTACTGAAGAGGGAGTCTGTGTTGTTCTGCTCGAGCAGACACGGAATCATTCAGTAGATAAAGCATCGAGCTACTGGAAATGAATCTTTGGTTCTTCGTGGCATGAAGTCCCTGTTGAGAGCAAGAGGCCCGTCTCCAGGCTGTAATATTAATATCAGTTGACATGGCAGCAAATTAACTGGTCGTCAGGGCTGGTTTGATCTCCACTGCAGTTCCCAGATCTCTAATCGGCGCAGGTGATTCATTCCACCCTGAGCTCTTATCCAGCCTCCAGTGAAATGCCCTTATTGACAGCAGAGTGAAGGCCCTGGGAGAAAAGTAGGTCAAGTCATCACTTTCTTCCAAGTTTCAGGCATCAGAGCTACATGAGCTGGCAGTTTGTAGTCTGCAGAGGATCTGGAATGAGATAGAGTATCTATTGCCTTGAAAAGAAAATTGCTTTCCCCCCCATTTGCTGGAGGACTCTCATCTAATGCGTGTGACATGGGGCGCTTCACCCGGTAATGGGTTTTGGGGCCTCGTTGCCTCTGAGACATATGAAATTTGCAAAGGAGCCGTGTAGATTAATTACCATGAAGAATATGTGTTCTTTGGTCATAGATTCTTCAAAAATTAAGAGGCTTGTCAAGTATGACCTCCCGCTGTAGAACTTCAATGCGTATGCTGTGAATGCATAGGCTAGATCTTTTTTTTTTATGCCAGTGCCAGCAAAGATGCCTTTGTCCTAGAAGGCTTTGAGAAACTTTAGAGGATGCAGCTGAGGGCTCCAAAGTTCATTCAAGACAGAGATGTCCACTGACCCTGGTAAATAACAGGACCTCTTTATCAAGAGGAAACAGACTGCTTGTTTGTGTTAGGCATAATACTTATCTATCATTTAGGCAATTTCCTTCAATATTAGTGTGCCAGGGATATAATGAGGTGAAAGTATGCATATAACAAGCTGGGTCCTACAGATAGCTGAGGGTCTCACATTCATTATTTAATCTTTACCCACAAAGAAATCCAGATTTTAGATGTATTACGAACTTGATTTTTTAACACACCAGTTTGAAGTGTAGGTTTTATATGGAAGGAACCTTGTTGGTGTGTCCATTCAAAATGTTATCTCATTAAATACCTGTATTTTCATTACAGTTAGAAATCTTGCTACAGGTACAGTGATTAAGCAGGAGGAGAATAATAGAGAAGTCTGGAGTCAAGGTTTTCTTAAGCTGCTTATTAAATTCAGCG
>JAFVLL020026522.1:21388-68464 GCA_021397915.2 Tor tambroides
TTTTTTTTTTATGCCAGTGCCAGCAAAGATGCCTTTGTCCTAGAAGGCTTTGAGAAACTTTAGAGGATGCAGCTGAGGGCTCCAAAGTTCATTCAAGACAGAGATGTCCACTGACCCTGGTAAATAACAGGACCTCTTTATCAAGAGGAAACAGACTGCTTGTTTGTGTTAGGCATAATACTTATCTATCATTTAGGCAATTTCCTTCAATATTAGTGTGCCAGGGATATAATGAGGTGAAAGTATGCATATAACAAGCTGGGTCCTACAGATAGCTGAGGGTCTCACATTCATTATTTAATCTTTACCCACAAAGAAATCCAGATTTTAGATGTATTACGAACTTGATTTTTTAACACACCAGTTTGAAGTGTAGGTTTTATATGGAAGGAACCTTGTTGGTGTGTCCATTCAAAATGTTATCTCATTAAATACCTGCATTTTCATTACAGTTAGAAATCTTGCTACAGGTACAGTGATTAAGCAGGAGGAGAATAATAGAGAAGTCTGGAGTCAAGGTTTTCTTAAGCTGCTTATTAAATTCAGCGATTAAAGTGGCTTACTTTCATTTGAAGAATCTGTTTAATGAATAGCTGAAGCAGTAGACATTGGTAGTGGGCTTGAGTTTTGATTTGAGAGGAATACAGAGTGATTTTTTCAGCTTGCAAACAATAACTTGTACACTTGCTCGCGCTGGTAATTCAGTAAAAAAGCCTGCTGAAAATCAGCAGTCATTAGTCCAATTAGCTGGGTTTCCATCCAAAGTTGCGAATTTAACTTATGCACAAAATTGGAATATTGCATAAAATATTTGCGAATAAGCACCGTTTCCGTCCAACGAGTCAAAAAGAACAAAATCATCACTTCCTGATAAACTGGCACTAAATATCACTAAGAAAAGTAGGAGAAGCCACTGAGTATAATAATTCTTATATATAATAAATCGCTTGTGCCTCAGAGTGAGCAGACGGAACACAATATACGGTCATTGCTTTTCGGAGGTGAATGCCTGCTGTTTGGGAATGCTGTTGTGTAAGACAGTTCTGGAAGGCAATTATATAGAAATACTTTGACAACAGAAATGCCCAGGCATTTAAGAATGACCATAACAACATTTCAGATGCTGTGCAACGATATCGTCCACTGGTTAGTCAGGTTATGCCGTCCGATAGCGCAAAGTCACATGACTTTTTTGATGCACATGGCGGAATTTTTTTGCTAATTGCGTTTCCATCTCCCATTTATTAGCATGAACCCTTTTTTGCACAAGTCAAAAACCACCTCAAGTGAGCGTAAAAACTTTTTTTTTTTTTTGCGAATTAAGGGATTTTTCTTGAAAGTTGGCATTGCCATCACTTCTGATGCGATACTTTAAAATGCACAAAAAGCAGGGTGATGGAAGCAGAGCTATTGTTTGTAGGTATTAGCATTTTGCTGATAATTAAAAATGAGGAACATTTCTCAAAACCATGGGCTGTTTATGATAGCGACACACAGTTGTGTATCCTCAGCTATTGAGTAAAAGAGCTCTGTTGATCTGAGTTGCTCTCTTTATGACATTTGTATGCCCTGAACACAGACAGTTTCTCTGTGTGTGGACTCACATTATAGTAAAGGCCTGTTTCTCCCTTTGACACAGTTAAACTCCTCACTACTCCTGACTCAGGCATATTTGTGTGCTTCTGATCTTTCTCTTTTTTTCTTTCTCATTCCAGTAGAAGTTTATTCCCCAGATTTTTCCCTGTACTCCCCACCTCTGTTTCCCCCCTCCTCTGGGTTTTTGGTTTTGGTAAAAGTTCTGCGGTCGCTCCTGTGTATTCAAATGCACATAGCAAACTCAAAAGCCATTACTCTACAGACAGACATTCCTTTGTGGAAAGCGTTTGGTAGGTTTTAGTAGTTTCTGTGCTCAGTGGTGTTAAGATGTTCACTACTGTTCTGTGCTCTTCTGAGATGATCAAGAAACACGTTGTTCTGTCTTTGAATACCACCCACACATACAAGGACATTAGCATGCGTTCACACAAACACACTCTCACAGCAGAGTGGATTGAGCACAGCTGGCTCAAGTCCATTAGCTTTGCGTGTTTAAGTCTTTGCTCTCTGATACAATATTAATTAAAAAGACTGTTCTGTTTAGGATCATGTCTTGAATTCTGGACATTGTACTGATGACCTGTAATTTATATAGCTGAAGCTGAGTGAAGCTTATGGGTACCGTGTTTCCGTAAAGTGTGACTGTATTTGGAGATGATGGTTTAATAGCAGAACTCACATGATACTTTGGGCTAAGCACTAAAATCGAGCAGCTTTTTCTCAATATGCTGAGTTAAGCTGTCCTTACAATACAAACATGATGAGTATTACTGTATGAACCATTTGGACATAAATGAGTTATGTGTTGTTTTCCCCTAGATTTTATCACCATTATGCACTTTTATGCATTATGCATTAGTGCATCATATTAATATGCTTCTGCAGAGCCGAGATGTTTCTGCATTAGAATTTATTCATGTTTTTATTCATTTTGTCTGTAATTTCAGTTAACAATACAAGCTTGATAAAGAAGAGTAATACAGACCCAAAATGTGAACTGCTAAGTACATTTTTTTTTACATATACACATTATGAATCAAATGTTTGGATGCACAAAGTAATTCTTTCTTATGACTATTTTCCACATTTTTCAATGACAGTCAGAACTACACTACAGTTCAAGAAACAGTAAACAGAAAGGCAAACGACAGTTTCTTTGACAGTAATATTATGAATATAGAACTGTTTAATATATTTTAAAATGTAAGTTATTACTTTGGCGGCAACTGAAATTTCAGCAACCATTACTCCAGTCTTCAGTGTCACATGATCCTTCAGAAATCATTCTAACATGCTGATATTTCTTTTGATTATTACAGCTTAATGTTGGTTGCTACCTGGTTTCATGACGAAAATGTACCTCTAGGAACTTTTTCACAAGACGCGAAATATGTACCGATAAGTACATATCGCTGCAGTTTCCAACAGAAATGAACACTAGAGGCGGTACAACAGCGAGCACTTGTAATTGTTTTCGTTTACAGTTATGATTATAGCTCCATATGTTTCACTTTCCGGACGTAACAAGCTTGCTCGGTAGCTCAGCCAACATGGAATTGGACTTAGGCTGCGGATTCCTTGGGTATGAATCCTACCAAAAACATGACCCACGAAAGAGCTGAAAGATGAGAGATCGAAAAACATGCTAAAATGGCATGCTTGTGATTTTACGTCACATTTGCTTTTGTTCATACTGTCGGGTAGGTTTAGGTGTAGTGCAGATGGTACGTTATTTTAAAACATCACGGAGCATTACAGTTATAGCGCCACTCATTGGACATTTCAAGTCAGAACTGCGGTGACACCTACAAAACCAAAGTCACATAAAACATACCATATGTATGTTCATCTGTTCCAGGGGGAAAAAAAGAACACTCTTTTAGTGCCACCCAGTGGACATTTCACATCGAATATGTCACGAAACGTACATGGTGGTATGTATTTCGTGTCTGGCAAAAAAGTTCCCAGAGGTACATTTTCATCATGAGACTAGGTTGCTTTTTGTGGAAACTGTGATACATGGTTTGTTAGTATTCTTTGATGACTAGAAATTTCAAGAGTTCAAACCAGCATTTAGCTGAATTAGAAAAACTTTTTTAACATTATGCATGACTTTACTGTCACTTTTGATAATGTAATAGATCCCTTTTGAATAACATTTCAAAAAAATTAAAGCTTAATGGCCCCAAACCCTTAAACGGAAGTGAAATATGGTAAATATTTATTGACCAAAGCAATGTTAAACAAGATTCCAGCTCTATACACTTCGGATATTCTCTTAACTAAACTTCATGAAGTGCATCCTGGGATGATTTGTAAACATTATTGAAGGAGTTCACATGCATGCTTGTCGGATACTTTTCCTTCACAAACTTATCTCTCCAAACTTATCCAGAACATTTCCTTTAGGTATAATTTCAGTTTTCTATTTTATTTGATATTTATATATATTTTTAAAAGCTATTAGCATTTAAGCTTAAATTTTATTAGATACAAAGGTTTCCAGATTCTGAGAGATTGAATAAATGCTTAAAAAACAACAACTTTTGACTGGTACTGTGTGTAAATAACCATTCCTGTCAGCTAGACTAAGAACCACAGTGCTTTCAATTAAAGTGACAAAACCACAACTGAACTGACAAAAACATTTGTATGTCAGTGTTCACGTCAGGTACAATACATGTCCGATTCTCCAGAGCATTTCCCCAGTCTCCTCATAATGTATTTGACAACTTCCTCCTACAAGTCTGCCACATCAGATGCCACTATATTCCTGGAGTTTAATAGCAGATTAAGTTGACATGTTCTGTACTTTTTAGTTTTACTCCTCGTGATTTTTTTATGAGATGCTATAAATGTTTTAGCTGGGCTTCTTTACCCATATGTGGCTTTCAACAGATTTGTTGGGTCACTAAAGTTAAAGTCATCTTGTGGCTTTTAGGGCCGCGTTGTGAAGCCCCAGGCATCATTCTGCAAGACAGCGATTGTCAGTCAGCTTTCTTGGTTCAGTGCAGGGCCATGAAGAAAACCGCCTTCTTTAATCATGAGATAACGTGATCGCAGGAAGGTGGTATATTGTCACATATTGTGTGGTCATTAATGAGGAAACTACACGCTTCTCCATTCAAGATGCTGAGGAAGTATTTAGGGCAGTGATATCATTCCCCACTGATTAGGCTGGAGAATGGATGAAATAGACCATGAAGTCTAATCTCTTCCTTTTCTAATCTCTGCTCGTATTTGGAGACTGCCGGAGGAAAGACTGAGCACCCTTCAAAGGTAGTAAATGCTTTGTGTGAGCATCATTTGCATGTTACTGATTATTTTAACATAAATTGAATGTGCCAGCTTGCGTTTTTGTTGATGGAGAGAACAGGATTGCTCGAGACTGAAGGTTACAAGGTGCTTATTCTGATTTGGTGCCGTGTTTTTGGGCTATGATTGGCAACTTAAATCCTTGTGCAGGTCAAAGAAGGAGAGCTTCAGGAAATGATAAACCTGGGCTTGTGTCCCAATAATTAGCCACATGTTCTTTTGCCAGCTAGTGACCACATTATGCTGACTTAATTACAACCACCTGCTTAAGACTGAAAACATCAGACCCAGCAGTTGAGGCAAGTCTCCAGCTGTTTGCTCTTTCGGGATAATCTTATGATTGGCAAGTTGTAATGTTTTTCTTGGGTCCTGAGAGACCATGGCATCTGAGATGGTGTAAATCAACCGAAAAAGGATATTTCAGTGCTGCGCTTCTTTGGCTGCCAACATGTCTTAGAGTAGAATATGAGATGCGCCCTCAGCTACACACAGACCTAAAATAGTCCAATAAAACTCCATTAACATAGAACAATAGAAATGGAACTCACTGGCTTCATTGTTTGCCTAACATTTCGATGAACAGGAAATAAACAGAGTTTTAATTAATAATTGGGAAAGTAAATGATTTCTGTTTGCTGTATGCTAAATGCTTAATTTTTTGTGGAAAAACGTGCGTCATCCATCATTAGCCTTGAAGAAATGTCAACTTGTGTAGTTGTGAAAACTTTTTCTTTATTAAATTGAAAAGCATTTAATTTTTCCACTCAAATATTGACTTTCTTTTTCAATGCATGCCAAAACAGTTTTATTAAATTCATAGAATGGTAACACTTTAGTATAGTTCCAGTTAACTAGTTGCTTGCTTGATATGAACATACTGGCTGTGTATTAGTACTTATAAAGCACATATTCTGCATGACCATATTCAACATCCCTACACAATACCTAAACTTAACAACTACCTTACTAACTACTAATAAGCAGCAAATTGGGAGTTTATTGAGGCAAATGTTTGGTTTGTTAATGGCGAGAATTGGACCTTAAAATAAAGTGTGATCCATAGAATGTGCAGTGCAATGTTTTTATTCCCTAGTAGTGCTTTTTTTTCCATATTAGTACCTTAAAATAGCCTTGTATGACCCTAATGATCAAACACAGCCATCACAAAATTCATTGAAATTATTCATTTATTGATTGACTGATTTTCAGTGGATGATAGACACTATGGTACTGAGCATGCATGAAATGGTTCACTCATATCTCATTATTCACTCATATCTTTGTCACACCACACTGATCAAAGCTTAATTTTATAGTTTGAAGTTGATAGAATGATAAAGACTCTGTCCCATAAGCCCTCAAATGTTGTGCCTGAATAACTTACCTGGCCTTTGAAGTTTGAAAAGATTCTGTGTCTTTTAAAATACCTTATGAAATGCGATTTGAAGCATTTAAAAGCACAGTTAACCCAAAAATGAAAATCCTGTCATCTTTTACGCCTGCTCAACCTCATTTTAAAGACTATCCTGCTGCGATGGGTCTGGCAGGCCATATTTGGGAGCTACATCAGAAGGCAAGTTTTTCACTTGAATATTATTCTGCATAGCATGAGTTGTATGCACCACTTTTGATAGTTAATTTTCCTAGCCTCATTAACTTTCTTCCATGTCCCAAAGGTTTGAGATTGCATTAATCATAGTTTTTATACAACGTGCATAATTATGTGAAATTTGGTGAATAGGATAGAAAGATTTATTGTTCTTTTCTGCCTTCTTCCCACCAAGCAAATCATTGAGCTCCATGAGAAGCGTCAGTCAGCAGAATGCAGTCAGATAATCTGTGTGGCCCTGTTTACGCTTGTTTTGGAGAGCAGAAACTGAATTTCGAGAATTGGCTAGAGGCTTTCAGAGGCAATTGAAGACATATGGAACAAGCATCAGCCTACAAGATCAGTTGTAAACGGCATGTTTTACCTTTCATCTAATGAACAACTGCAGCAGTGAACCACCCAGAGTTATGCTACAGTAGAAATCAACTTAAAAGGAAATCCATGTGCTATTTTGCATATTAAAATTATGAATTAATTGACTATGTAATATATGCTGTTGGTTTCAAGAAACAACTCTGGAAGTTTTTAGTTTTTAGTTTTATTTATTTGACAGTGGTCCAAAGACCCTTGCAGACAATGATTTACTTCTTCCTTATTTTCCATTTACCTATGCCATTTCCTTAAAAAAGCACAGATTTGCAGCATGTGTGTTGTGATACAGTATGTGTTTGCCTGAGATGTTCTCTTAACTTTCACAGCACATTAATTTGTTGTCCCACTGCTGCTCCATCATCTTCTGTGGTGGAAACCAATTGACTCCTTGACTCCTTGGCTCCTTGGTTCCTATTGAGACCTCTTCTTGGATGCCCTCCAAATGATCTCATGTTCCATAGCTTCTCCGACTCCTCCTCATGTGCCATAAATCATCGTGATGTAATCTTTCACACTGCCGTTCCCACAGCTGGTGAGCTGAAGCGCTTGTTCTCCTAGAGAGCGTTGCGTAGTGACCAGTTAACCTCAGGTTTTACATCCCAGAGCAGAAACGACCGGATTGACCTCTCATATTCCTCTGATACACATACACTGTGTTTATTTCTGAAATTTCCATTTATTTCGCCAGGGGCCTTTAAGGTTATAGACTGTTTTTGCAGTGTTTATCCAGGCGAATAAGACTGAACACATTTTGAGAATCTTAAAGCCTCTCAGAATGTTTATGTCTGGTATTTGCATTTGGACCTGAAGATTACATCTGATTTTCTGAGAGTATTTGTGTTTGTGTTGAGCGTGATCCCTCTTGACGTCTCGGCGCTTGTGCTCCCATGGCCAGGGGGAGGAATGTTTCTAAAAGCGCTGAGAGATTTTTTATGAGACCTTACTGTGGAAAAATGTCTGGTCGTTTTGCCACCTACCCCTCCCGGATAGTCTCCTCCTGAGATCCTGTAAAAAGCGGGATATCTACCCTAGGATGTCTTGTTCTTTACTTCCTGAGGGTAATGGGAGTTTGAGAAATTTCAAAGCAGAAACATTTTATGAACTGATTATAGGAAAAATACAAGCCTTATTGATGTCTAAAGGACCCAGTGAATCCCAATTAGCCCTTAATTCATCATCTTGTATCAAAGGCTTTGGTTTGAACTGCAAAGAATGTCCTTTTCTGTGAAATTAAGCAAAACTAAGTTTAATTAATGTCTTAATAATTTTGAAACACCAGATGTAAAGATGGAAATGCTAACAATGCTTTCAGACACAGCCAAAGCTTTAGCAAACCACACAGAGGTGTAGAGGTTAAACAAAATGTGGCCGTTTACGAGGAGATCCCACTGTTGAGCTTCTGCCTGATGAGGCAAATGATTCCGTTCTATGGCTTGATGTGCTTATATCCCAGCATGACTTCTGCTCTCTTTGCTCCTCCAGTCGTGCCCGTGAAATCGGCGCAGTGCAGCATTACCATTCAAGCCTTCAGCTATGTCAAATCTCAGTCTAGATCAATTACAGCATCCAGCTTCTCTTCCGAATCACTGTCTGACAGATGCTGCGGTTTTATATGCATGTATCAAAATCTCATATTCATACACGTGAAATCCACTGATTAGGTGTCTTGAGAGGAGGATGTGGGCGGAGAGGGGATTGCAGTCTGGTGTTTTTGTCGTTTTTGGGATATTTTGAGGTGAACAGACAGATAGATATAGATAGATACTTATTTAATAAATACTTTTATTCAGCAAGGATGCATTAAATTTTGTCAAACAAACTTACATTATTAAATAATAATTAAAATAAATGCAGTTCTTGTGAAGTTTCAAAAAGTCCTAAAAAAAAAAAAGTCAGTTTCTACAAAAATATAGCACAGCTTTTCAATATCGATAATAATAAGAAATGTTATTTGAGCACCAAATCAGCATATTAGAATGATTTCTGAAGGATCATGTGACACTAAAGACTGGAGTAATGCAAATTCAGCTTTGCCATCACAGGGATAAATTGCATATTAAATATATTAAAATAGAAATTTTATTTTAAATTGTGATAATATTTCTCAGCGTTACCATTGTTACTGTATTTTGATCAATTAATTGCAGCCTTAGTGAGCATAATAGCATCTTTCAGAACCATTAAAAAATCTTTTCAGTTTTTAAATAGTTTAACATTGCATTAGGCCTATGTATATTTACTGTAAAATACTGCATCTATAATTTTTAAAGTAAAAAATATAAATTACCACTACCAGGAAATTTCCAGTTTTCCAGTTTTTCAGTATCTATAGATAATACTCAAGAAAATAGTTTTTAATAAAAATGGGTGCCACCTTAATTTATGTTGAAAAACTATAAAAGGAGGTTAATCACTATTAAATGTAATCTTTACCAGAACTCAGCATGAATGTCTGTTTTTTTCCATGCTGTTCATTATAATTTCACTGTAAGTTCACTTGTACCTTTTAATTTGAACTAAAATCAGTCCATTTAAAATCAAGTTACAAAGGGAAACCCATGATTTCATTTGAGATCTTGTTGCCCCTTTTTGGCCATGTCCCACTCTCATTCTGTTGTGGTGAACTGCCGTGCTGTTTTCCCATGGTGAATGGGATTACACTGACAGCAGAGAATATTTGGTGTTGACACAGCATGCAGCTTGGTTAGTCCTCCAAATCCCCTGCTGTTCCTGAGACCAAACAGCAAAATCTGCTCATTTTTCAAACCAATTGCTTTGGGAAAATGAACTGGCTAGAGGAAAGTCCTGTGTTTGTGTGAGGGACTAAATAGTTCTTCCTCTGGTTTTAATTAAGAAAGACTCAAGGAACCAAGTGCTTCCTGTCCGACAGATTGCGCTTTGAATTTTTACGACAGGTTGTGTCAGCACAACTAAATAAACAGTGTACACCCTTTGAGGATAAAATAAGAGAAAAATGAACACTGCACTACATCTTACCAAAGACACATACTGCTGCTTTTGACTATGAACATATATTGTTTTGACTTATAATGAAAAAGGAGGAATCAAGTACAGTGGATACCACATCCAGGACAGCTATGATATTTAGTGCGTCTTTTAACGAGGACCTGAAATTGACAGCAGATGATGGCACATACTTAAGAAACTTGTCTGACGCAGAGCTGAATAAATTTGGAGGACAGTGATCTCAATTTTCGGTTGCTTAACAATATAATCTTAAATTTACAAGAAAAAAATTGTAGATTTGGTTGCCAGAAATTCACCAAATAAATTTGGTGACAATGTTTCTGGTATTACTGGATATTTCAACAAGTGATATAATGTTAATATACCTATCTACTTGAATTACCAAATCTGCTTTATACCTTAAAATCTACTGATAACCACTACAATAATATAGAGCTCATCAGAGTTCATTGTAAGTTGCCTGTTCATAAAACATGACACACACTCTCCGTGTGTGCAAAAGTTCACTGGGGTGGAACCTCATTAAAAGATACTAAATTGTTCCATTTAGGCATTAATATGTACACTTTAGGTACTAATATGTATTTTTTAAGGTATTAATATGCACTTTATATACTTTTTTATACCTTTTTTCTTAGAATAGAGTCAAACACACAAAAAACAGCACACCAGGGTAAGAAACATGACACTAAATAATGCAATAATCAATAATTAACAGAAAATGTTGATTTTTTTCCCCCAAATTCAACATAAAATTACATATAATGCAATGTTCAACCATGTGCAGTTTTTCACCATATAGGACCCTGGACCACAAAACCAATCATAAGGGTCAATTTTTTGAAATTGAGATTTATACATCATACATCATACATACATCATACTTTATACATCTGAAAGCTGAATAAATAAGCTTTCCTTTGATGTATGGTTTGTTAGTATAGGACAATATTTGGCCAAGATGCAACTATTTGAAAATCTGTAATCTGAGGGTGCAAAAAAAAAAAAGAAAATCTAAACACTGAGAAAACTGCATTTAAATTTGTCCAGATTAAGTTTTTAGCATTGCATATTATTACTCAAAAATATATATATTTTTATATATATTTACGGTAGGAAACTTACAAAATATCTTCATGGAACATGATCCTTACTTAATATCCTAATGATTTTTGGCATAAAAGAAAAATTGATAATTTTGACCATTACAATGTATTTTTGGCTATTGCTACAAATATACCTGTGCTACTTAAGACTGGTTTTGTGGTCCAGGATAACATATATGGTAAGGTGCCCTGCCCACTATGAAATCTTATTGGTCCAAAATCCTTTTCCTCATAACTGTACTGTAAATATATTTTTTATTTATTTATTTTTTTTTTGTGTGGCTTTCCACAAATTTTTTTTTTTACATCTAGCTGTGACTAAATGGAGCAAACAGGGAAATTACTAATCTTGTGGTTGCCCCATTTTTTTCTTATCTTTAATCCAGACATGATATTAATTTTATAACAACTGATGCAGCTAATAAGTAGTAGTATGTCTCAATTTGTAACTACAACAGTTGCTTTTATGGTTATTTTACACCAATTTGATCTAAGCGACTCTCTATTGATGAGAGATTTATATTCATCAAACATCTTTCATCATAATGAATCAATGTAGTCAATCATTAGCCCATTATTGACAAGATAAGATCATTAATCTTGTCTGCCTGTTGTTTGCATAACCCTTTCTGAGAGAAAACAGGAAGGGTTATGTTCATAACCCTTTCTTATGGAGGGTTATGAACCCTCCATAAGAGGGAGGGTTCAAGTGGTTTCATCGACCACTTGGTTTGCATGTTAACAACCTTTCTTGTGCCTAATTGGAGAAGCTGACTCCCCCGCACCTTTAAGTCCTTTTGGCCCATTCCAACAGGTTTAATCGCTCGGCTTCAAAGGCTTGTTTTGATGCCCTGAAGCTTGTCTCTCCCTAGAGACTGAAGTCTGTTCGGCCTTGGGGCCTGAAAAGGGAGAGGGAGGTTTTAATGAAAGACAAGAACAGACTGTGTAGAGAAAACACTAAGTAAGTGTGTAGAGAGCTGGTCATTATCACAGCACTGAGTGTTGTGCCAGGAGCTGTACCATATGACTCCTTCAGCGCTTTGACAGCCTCCTTTTTCTCAAGGGATTGCACTTAAAGCCCCTGTCAGACACCTGCCACAAGGTCAGAGGACACCTGGACCGCTTCTGCCACATTTCAATCAGATGTATCAATCAAGTGTCTGAAGCAGAGAAGTTGCTTAAATATGTGCTGAGTTGATGTGTTTTATCAATATAGTTCAGAGACAATATCAAGTGTCAGGGAGTATTTGGGGCTCAGTCCAGACATCTGCGAATGCCTATCCTTTGAAAAAATAATGGAATGTGATACACTTGAAGTATTAAGTATTGAAACATTACATCTGTGGTGTGTCATTGTTTATAAAGTAAATCTCGCAATATTACAGCTGGAGCTAAACCTAAAAAGACCCCACTAACCTAAGGGGCTTTCACACGAGGAACCTTTGTATAGTTCTAGAACTATTGGTGGAAGTTCCCGCTTTTTGGCGTCTTCGCACCGCAGGAACTAGGAATGTATTTAGTTCTAGGAACTCCATTTGGAGGAACTAATTTAGCTCCTACTTCAGAGTAGGGTCTAAAACAGTTCTATAGGAACTACCAGCAGAGATGGACAGTATTTCAAATACACGTATTTGAAATACAAAATACTATTTTGTTTTTAAATACCTTTTTGCATTTAAATGCATTGAATCTTAGAATTTTTGTATTTTCAAAATACATAAGGTACTTTGCCAATCAGCCTCCTTATTAGACTGCTGATTTTCTGCAGGGATGGGCAGTATTGAAATACTATTTTGTGTTTTGTATTTAAATACATTTGGAAAAAGTCAAATGTATTTTGTATTTAAATACATTTAATCTTAGTATTTTTGTATTTAGTATTTTTGTATACTTGTTGATCCAGGAAATCAGCAGTCTAATAAAGAGGTTGATTGGCAAAAAGTATTTTTGTATTTTGTATTTTGAAAATAACTTGAAATTTAAATGTATTTAAATACAAAATAGTATTTTGTATTTCAAATACATGTATTTGAAACTGCCCATCTCTGACTATCACTGACGTACATATACGCTGACTGGCCAAACGCATACGAAACGCCGACTACCCGGAGTTTTTAAAAAGCCGTGTAAAAATATTTACTCCATGAACATGGAAAACAGCGATAATGGCATTTACCTGTTGTTTGCAGCCTTTTGTTCTTTTCTAAGCCTCAATGATATGTAACACTACAAGTTGTCATAGGAGATTTAGTCAAATTTTCATGCTCTTTCAATCACGTAAATTGTGCATTTACATACCATCTCCGTTATCATGAAACCCACAACACTCAACAAAAATAACTCAGATCACGGCATTCTCCATTCACTGGCTGTTGATGTTTGTAAATGCCGCGAATAAAGACGTCGCTGTCGGCCACTTCAGAGTTCCCGCTGCCGGTGCGAATGCAACCAAGAAAACGGCCCGAGGGAGAAATCGGTTCTCTAGGAATGACCCTGCTGGCTAGTTCCTAGAACTATGTGGTGTGAAAGTGCCTCTATAGCCTCAGCCCCAGGCATGGCCAAAATAATCAAAAAGTGTTTTTTGACCCTTTTGGCTTGCCATAGTCCAGTACGCACTTTACACTTATAATATTTTTGTCATTGACTCCCCAAGTGTTCTTAAGGTTCTTTATAAGTACAATGGGTGCTTCTGAGAAGAATTTGTGTTATTTTAAAAAAACTAGTTATTTAGTTATTTTAAATTGAAATAATATTTCATAATATTACTGTTTTACTGTTTTAGTCATTTAATAAATTAAGCTTTGGTGAGCATAAGAGACTTCTTTTAGAAACATTAAAATTTGAACCAACCCCAAACATTTGAATGGTAGTACAATGTGCCAGTATTGTATTGATAATATTGTTATTTATAAAAAATAATAGTTAGAAGTCCTGTAGGATGTGTCACTTATCATTTATGTGAATAACATAGCATGATCATAAACGGAGAGGGGAAGAGGTAGGGCAGTGAGAGTGTATAATGACAAATAAAATCCTTTATTTCCCATATATGGTCAGTCTGTTAGCATTGAACTTTAAGTCATCTTGCATTGTTCAAATGTACTGCAGACTGAAAAGAGACCTTTAGCATGGAGGCAGATAAACATAATGCAGATGCCCTTTTGAGATCTTTTGTTCAAACCCCTTGTTGATTCTAGATGGAGGAAACAATGTTTGCAAGTGTAGAGAACACAATTAAAGAGCGCACGGTCCCCTCAGACTGTAAGGTAAGAAGAAACAAATCAATTTACTAGGGAATGACCAATCAGTGTACGCTGTGGTCGATCTTAAATGCCATTGAATGCCACTGATTTGGGAGCGAAAGAGGTTTGGAAAAAAGCTTTGTGTAAAGGAAGCCTCGAGAGCAGGTGCAATTTGTATTGTTTTTGAAGTATTTTTCCCATTCATTTTTTCCATAGTTTAAAAAAATAAAACAAGAAAAACTCCAGAACAAGGCAATATTTCAGACAAAATTGAACAAAAAAGACAAAGGTGCATTTTCTAGAAGAAATAACTACTCATCCTATGAAGCACTGAAAATGACATCATTGAATCAACAACTAGAGAATTTAGAAATATGAACTACAAATCATTGTATAGAAGTATATAAGATGATATATTAGAAGTGTATTACAAAATATTCAAATATATACAAATATATAAGTTGATTGAGAGTGCTGAGTGTCTGATTCGTTTGAATGTTTGGGGTTGGTAAGATTTTTTAGATGTTTTTGAAAGAAGTATCTTATGCTCTGCTTGAATATTGTGAAATATTATTACCATTTAAAATGAGTATTTTCTATATAAATGTATTTTAAAATAAAATTTATTCCTGTGATGGCAAAGCTGAATTTTCAGTATCATCACTCCAGTCTTCAGTGTCACATGATCCTTCAGAAATCATTCTAATATGCCGATTTGATGCTAAAGATACATTTCTTATAATTATTAATGTCAGAAACAGTTTCACTACTTAAAATGTTTGCGATACAGGATTGTTTGATTGATAGTTCAAAGTTTAAAAGATTGAACTATTCTGTTCAATTGAAATATTCATGCATTTGAAATATTCTGTTCATTTTAAAATAGAAATCTTTTGTAACATTATTAATGGCTTTACTGTCACTTTTGATCAGTTTAATGCATTCTTGCCGAATAAAAGTACCAATTTCTTAAAAAAACCTCACTGACTTCACAGTTGTGGGTATTGTATTTCACTGGAAAACCCTTAAATTTCCTGGAAATGGACTGTTTGTACTCTTTTGCAGCTTTACTCTTTAGTTTCTCCTCCTGTGTGTCACTATAGAAACATTTGTTGTATAAACTAATGATATTCTGTACATGGATTTTTGAAGGGAGTGTAGCGTGCTTGGAGAACAAGGGAATTCTGGTCTGCCAGGTCATAGCTGAAACAAAGAATTTATCTACAAAACACTTTTCAAGAAATTGTTTCATTGTGTTTATTGAGTTAAAACATGAGCATCCTGGATTTTATTATACTTATTTTATTTGATCTTCCTCCCTACAATAATCTATCCTTATTTAGGAATATCTGCTGCAGTTTTCACAGAGCTTTCAGTGCTATCATGAACAATGCTTTTGTGGCCGCACTCTTAAAAATAAAGATTCCAAAAGGGGTTCTGACAGCAATGCAATTGAAGAACAATTTGGAGTATCCCAAAGAACCTTTCAATGTACAGTTCTTAAAGGAACCATTTTTTTAGTGTGAAGAAAATTATAAAGAGCACTTTTCCACTATAACAAAACCTTCTGTGCAATGAAACGGTTCCACTGATGTTAAAGGTTCTTCATGGAACCACTGAAGAAAAGAAAGATCCTTTATTTTTACGAGTGTGCCAGGAACATCTCAGTTTTAATTGGCTAGTAGCGTATTGCAACTTGGAGACACTTGTGGCAAAACAATATGAATAGCAGAAAGTTAAAGCATTTAGGCTTGTTAGCTGCACACGGTTGGGGATCCTCTCCGACAGCGAGAATCGGCTACAGGTAATTAGCTAGGAATGCTGTTTCTAATAAATTATTCATGACCTCTGACACTAATCAAGATTAGTAGCACTGAATATAACAGGCAAAATGCAATCAGTTTGGCGTCAAACAATAAAAAGCAATTAGCCAAGCAACGGATCTGATAAGTAACGGCAGCCATTAATATTTCACCTGATTCAGTCGTGGGTTTAGATTGATTAAAGCTAGTGTGATGCTCATTCTGTCCCAGTTTATTTCTTTACTCAAGCTGCAAAGTGAAAAATTCACGCACATGCTGTTTCAGAGTAGTGCACCACAGGGAATGTCATCAATAATGAGTCCTCAATCTCGTCGCACTCCAAGATTCATACTTACTACCTGCCCTGTGCCAAGCTTTCCTCTGAGTCTTCAGTGTGGAGGAGTGCTGTTTTTCCTCCATCTTGCACGTTTTATTGTGCTTTTGCAGACATGAATTTCCTTTGCTGTTTGTTTGGTGTGATTAAATATGTGCCATGACCTGTGGTTGTGTTTCTTTTCACAGCTAATAAGAACAGGCGGAAACAGAGAGCAGAGGCGCTGCATCTTTTGACCTGAATCCTGAACTACATCAAAGAACTCATGGTAGGTGCTTTTGCTTATTAACATAAACAGAGCATCTGTGTGTTCTTAAAGGAATAGTTCAAATGGAAATGACCCTTATTCTGTTCTAAATTCAGTTCTCAACATGTATGCAGTTACTTTTTCGGGAGTGCCTGTTTACACTAATTTCAAATATCCAACTTTGTTTGCGAAGACTATTTTCACTTACTCCACACACTATTGCTTCTAACAACATTTGTGACCTGTGCTGGCAAAATGAGTCGGAATGTGCAAATTTTCTATTTTCTATTTTCTATCTTTTTATTTTCACATTCTCCATTAAAATACCTTCAAAATGATACAATAGAGGCAGCAGATCTGATTTCAAGAAAAATCGAGTTAAAGATTCCAAAGCAAAATCACCAAGCAACGTTGCATATTTTCCTCCAATCCTTTTCTTAATAATAATAACTATATTATTAATTATAATATAGCTATTTTTTATTTTATCTTTGTTATTAAAAATAAGAACAAAGATGCAAATAAACAATATTATAATCAAGAGCAGCGAGTGATTCCGTCTTTTCTTTTAATGTATGATTAACATTGAGACAGATCTATATTAAGACCTACTGTAATGCATGGATCAAATATAATGTTACTCATCAGATTTTCCCCCAACCATTAACTAAACGTTCATGTAAGACATAACAGATTATGACTGTGTGAATCTCGCCAAGATGTATTTGCACAATGTAATTTTTATAAGGGAGATTACGCGTCATGAGCACAAAGGCTTTATGCACGCGCTTTGCAAATGTCAGTCAGCACGATCATTTTGTTTTCATCAGCATGGGTTTGAAAATCATATTTCACTGGTTTGGACTCATGTCATGGAGAATTCGATATGAATATTCACAAAGCTGGAATGCTGCGCTTTGCAACAATAGACCTACAACTTGTGTTGAGAATAGGGCTGCAACAACTAATCGATAAAATCGATTATTATCGATTATGAAAATCATCGACAACGATTCTCATTATCGATTAGTCGGGTCTGCCCACAGTGCACGTCCAACTTCAGCTGGTTGCTCAAATTACAGCACTGAATAACGCATTTCTATGGACAAAATGACTAAAAATATGGAGGTTAAGAGATGCTGCGGGAGAGTTACGTGATCCAAGCTGCTCAAAACATGAGAATTCTTTATTTTAAGCTTTACTGTTAATGCATTGTTTAGTCATTTTGCCCTGTCAGCTTTTGATAGATGCAGAAGGCCTCGAAGCAAAAACCTTCAATTTACGGTCATATCCATCTATAAATGTTGCTAAATTCCACGCTGGCATTTCATTTTTGCATGAATGTTCATCCTGACAGTCTGCTAAGTTTAAAATACCGAATGAGCCAAGAACGGGCGTGGTGCACGCATCGTGTCAGAGAGTGGAGAAAATATCCATTACAGTTGTATCTGTTGTTGAAAGTTAATTTAAGGTTTAAAAGTCAACATGCAGTGCGAATATTTTATGAGAGTAGGAACTTTAAAGGGATAACAGCGTGTAATTGTCTGAATATAAATATGAGACGCTCCATAACCGCCTTTTACAGGATAAAGAAATGACAGCAAGACGTGACTGTGATCAAAGTGAAGATGTTTTCCTGCAGAACATTACTCTCACCTGTTGTGTTTTTATTCGTCTTTATTATTTTAATTTTTAACAGATTTAAACTATATTCAATATACAATGCTTAAATTTATTAAAACAAAGTTATGTAAAGTTTTTAACAAATTATGTAAGGTTTGTGCCACGGCTGCTCTAAACGAACAGTATTGGTGATTGGAAATTCATGTTTTAGCTTTCTGTATTGGTTAGTCCTCCAATATGCGTAAGCTCTTTTAGTGCTAGTAGATATTTCTGGACGTTATAAATGTAATATTGCTGTTATTCATAGTGAAATGTGAGTACGGGAGTTTTTTTTTCAGATACCAAATTACAGTCAAAAAGTAATTTTTTGTAATGTAATGTAATGTTATGCGGCAATTTTTGTTATTATGTGAATAAATACTAATTAGTTGTTTCAGTTTGTAACTTGTCAATAACATTTAAACAATATTTTTAGATTTATCAATTTTTTTTTGATGATTCCTAAAATATTTGTGTTTTCTCTTTATGTGGTCTAATAAATTAAGCACTGTATGTTTTCATAGCATTCAGTTGGCATGTTTGTTTCAAGGACATTGGGCAGAATGTGGAATAGTGTGTTTTTTGTCAATAAAATAAAATGATTTTTAATCCGATTAATCGATTAATCGAAAGAATAATCGGCCAACTAATCGATTATCAAAATAATCGTTAGTTGCAGCCCTAGTTGAGAAGCAGCAGCAATTGTCCAGAGGCGAGCAGAGAAAAGGTACTCCTCTCAGAAAACGTACAAATAAAGATCATTTTAGATGTTTAATTACTATTTGGAGCATTGGGATCACTAGAAGAGGGCTTAATGAACTCATTTTTTTGAAAACCTCAAATTCGACCAAAACAAAAAATAATTTTCAAAACAAGAAATATTTTTCACTTCTTTTGAATGTAGCTCAAAATTAGTCCGTGCGCATTCCGACTCATTGTGCCAGCACGGGTCACATTTAAACTTAGTATAAATAAAATGTTACTTGTTGTTAATTTAGCTGCAAACACTATCTAGCATTATTTATACTTAGTGTAAATAGCCGCTGTCTAATTTTTCAGTGTAAAGTACGGTTGCATTAAAGTGATAGTTCACCCAAAAATGAAAATTCTGTCATTATTCCTCCTTTCGTTCCAAAAACATAAGACCTCCGTTCATCTTTGGAACACAAATTAAGATATTTTTGATCTTAATTAATTTGATCTTTCTGACCCTGCATATAGACAGTAATGCAACTACCACGTTCAAGGCCCAGAAAGGTAGTAAGGATATCATTAAAATGGTCCATGTTACATCAGTGGTTCAGCCTTAATTTTCTGAAGCTACGAGAATACCTTTTGCACTCAAAGAAAACAAAAATAACGACTAATAACAATTAACAAATAACAATTTCTTCTCTTCCATGTTAGACATCGACATATTCACGAGAGTACCACGATGCATGCGCATGCATTCTGCTGCTTGCAAACAAACCACAGAGCATCTGGGTTCTACGTCAAAACGCCAGCTCCAGCATCAGAAGCACCACACGAATGCGTCATGGTACTCTCATGAACGTGCGGCGAAAACTGACACGGAAGAGAATTTTTTTTTTTAATAGAGTCGGGGGGTTTTTTTTGCGCACAAAAAGTATTCTCGTAGCTTCATAACATTACGGTTGATCCACTGATGTCACATGGACTGTTTTAACAATGTCCTTACTACCTTTCTGGGCCTTGAACATAGTTGCGTTGCTGTCTATGCAGGTTCAGAAAGCTCACAGATTTGATCAAAAACATCTTAATTTGTGTCCCAAAGATGAACGAAGTTATTACAGGTTTGGAACAACATGAGGGTGAGTAATTAATGACAGAATTTTCATTTTTGTGTGAATTAACCCTTTAACAAATACATTTATGTAGAATTTCATTGACAGTTTTGTCTGTTGTCAGTAATGTAATGTAGTATGAAGTCACTTTCAAACCAAGCAGCTTTCTTTTAGTCAGTGGCACAAATTCATGTGAGCAACTTGAACCTATTTCAAAATCTGCATGGTGAAATCTTTCGACCTAATGAAAAATTCCTGGTCACTTGGATTCCCATTGAAATGACTGGATTTTCAAAAATCCATTAAATGACAGTAAATGTGACTGCACCTTAACACAAAAGGTTACGTTTTGAAGAATCTTTACACTGCTCTTTGCCATTCAGTGTAAAAAAAATGCTCAAAAAGAACCATAAATATCCATATAACTTGTGCAATAGATTCAAATTCTTTTGAAATCACTCCATAGCTCTGTGTGGAGAAAAGACTCAAATTTAGCTTATTTTTCACTGAAAATATTTCCAGCAGCACAGACTTCATTCTCCAATATGTATTCAAACTTGGTTGTCACATTCAGCTACAACACAATGGTATTTGGTGTCAAGGACGTCAAACCTGGTGCACTTTGTAATCTGAATGCAAATTCAGATAAGATTTCAGAGCTTTGGCAAAAGGCAACATTTTCTGTGAATAACAACTCGATCTTTACACAGAGGTGACCTCAGAAGTCTCATATGAAATACCCTTTTATGATGGTTTTTATGTTGTCATTTTTAGAGTTTGACAAACATTGTCACATTGTATGGAATTTATTTATTTTTTTGAAAATTTGGCATTTCTTGTGTACATCCTCTCTTTGTGCTTAGGAATGTCTTGCTCTTCACAGCTATGATAAACACAATCAATACATTTTGCATTTTACTGTGTAGTTGGGATTTGCTCAATTCAGGGCGGTGAGTTTGCTATACATATTAATTGCTTTGTAAATTCATCAATCAATACAACATTAATTCAGTCCCTGCAAGTCATTTTTGCCTCTTCCACACAGTGCACTTTTCATGCACTGTATCCAGCAGATAGCTTTATTAAAAAGGAAATGCTACACAAAAATGGAAATGCAGTGAAATCATTGTGTTGACAGCGTTGTTTGGCTGGTGGAGGGCTGTTGGTGCACAAAGCCATTGTGACACTGTCAACAGCAGGGAGGTGATTGTCTTATACTGAAGCAGCATCTATTATTTCTCTCTGTCATGGCTGGGAGCCGGTCTTTCTGGGGAACTGATTTGCATTAAAACTCAGTACATTAAAATTCCACACACATACCAGCAATACACATACGTGGTGCTCAAAGTTAAAGGTCCTGCTGACAGAGATGCATCAACCGCTCTGTTCACCCTCTAAAGCCGACCCTCAGATAAGCCAAATAAGCAAAATTCTATGTTGATGAAGATTTGTGGTTTGACTTTTATTTTTGCCCTTTGTGCCTTTTAGGCTGCTTTGGTAAAAAAAAGCATCTGCAAAGATGGAAATGAAAATCAGCTATCCTATATTTACTGTGGAAGCTGTCATGCCGCAGACAGTTTCTAAAGTTAAACTGATGGCGCTTTATAACAGATGGTAACCCTCCATAATAATCATCTCCACGCCATCCATCTATAACAATGCTGGAGATTGGAGCTCTCAAGTGGCCACTTCAAACAGAGAGTCTGATGCTGTGTAATGGCGTCTGTAATTTCTGAATTTTCACATCAATATTTTCACATTAATCATGTGGGACTTGTTCACACTTTACCTCAGAATGAAGGAGCTCAATACACGTTTAATTCTGTTCATTTCCATTTCATTTATGATTCTCTCAGATCCATGTAGGGAAAAAGCAAGAGGACAATGGGATAAGACGCCGACTTAAAAACAATGTACAGTTAATGATAAATCGTATCATGTTTAGAGATGAATTTCACATGCATGACGCATCATCCACTTTTTATTCAGAGAAATAAATGGAAACATTTGCTAATATAGTTGTTACAAATCATTGAAAAGCATGTGTCATGTTTCCCCCTGTTTGGGTAAGATGAAGCACTTCCTGTGGCAATAACCCACCTGTTTCAGCTGTCATCTGATTTTTACACTATGTATAAAATGCTTTTTTTTATATGTATCTTATCTGTTTAGTTTGATCAGTATGAATATTGAATGAAAAATCACAGTCAAATAAATACATCTGAATCAAACTTATTTGTAAAAATTACATACAAAAAAGTGTGGATGTCACAATAGCAATAATAACTATAAATTCTGAATATTTTAAAATAATTATAGGTAATGACAAATGATAAAGATGAATTTTTTTATGGAATTATAAAAAACTACATAAATGAAATGATATTTCATCTTTATCATTCGTCAAAACCTGTTGTTGAATGCAATTATTAAATCTGAATTTATAATCATTATTGTTATTGTGACATCCTTTCTTTGTTGTATGTAATCTTTTATGAATAAAAAATTACATACATGGGTTTCAGAGAATCATAAATTAATTCGAAAATTAATTATCAGCCCTTAAAAAATTTTATAAATCAGAAAAATGTTTAGATAATATACATTTCACAAATGATGAAATTTAAATTAAATGTCAAACTTTAATATTCTATGAATGTGTGTGTGTGTGAGATCAAAAGGAAAATTTAATGTGGAGGCAACATCTTACCCCGTCTTACAGTGGATTAAAAACCGAACAAGACATTTTTACCTTTTTTGTTGTATAATGGGTGTACCCTGGAGAGTCCGGGAGCTTTTTCCTATTTAGGACATCTTTCAACATAAGGCTGTTAGAAAAAATGAACAGTCTGTTCTGTGAGCTCTTTGTCACTGGAGAAGCACATGATTTGAGTTAATATGTTTATTGTGGAGCAAATTCTTCAGAAATGTAATGTTGCTTGAAGGAATGCATCTTTCCAACTGAGTAATTGTACATCACCATACTCCAAACCATAATGCATACCAAGACTAAATTCCCATGTATTTTATAATAACTATATCACTGTCATCTTCTGTCTGCATTTATGTTTACGACTGTCATCACCAAACATATGCACTAAGGGACTGATTCAACACGGAGCGTCAACAAACTCCATATTTCACGGCAGACCAGAGGTCCTCCTCCAGATGGCATGTTTGACAGGCCTGTGAGTGATCACTCATTAGACAAACACTAGTCCAAGCTGTGCTCCATCTGCAGAAGGTTGCTGCTTTCCGTGTTTGCTCTGACAGGAACTGGTGTTAAGTGGATACACCAGACACCCGTCTAGAAACAAAGGGCTGTCCACCTATCCCAACCCCCACCATTTTAGCTTAGACTGTAGAAGCCAATACATCATAAAAGTATGCTGGGATCCCTCCCTTTTGCTTTGTGGTTCCATATTTATCTTCTTGGCAAAAATACATTTTCCCTGTTTCCAACATCAGCCAAGATGTAAGACGTGAACTTCAGAGCTCAAATGTAGGAGAGTGGACTGTTTGAACTTCACGTTCCTGAGTTTGTGTGATGTTTGGAAAGAGGTGAGAAGGAGAGGAGAAGATATTTGCCCTGTAGGACTTGTAGACTTTTAATTATTTTGCGTTGACATGCCGAACACAGTGTTTGTGGTCCAACTGTCCATGTGTGTTTCTTCCTTCACATAACAATTCAGCACTAATGCAAACCTCACTCTTTAGGTCAGGTCAGTTTAACCACAAATGTTTGTAGGAAACAAACTAACCTACACTAAATCACTAGGACCCATTCACACTGACAACGATTAAATAGCTTCAGTCGGCAAGTCCATACTGTTGGTTGCTGGAAGCCTTTTTTAATTGCTTGCTGTATCAGCTGGCGAATCACTGCATTCCCACACAGCTCATTTGCATACAGTTAAAATTTTATTGCACCGCCAACAATTGCTGACAGTCCCAAACAATCGGTGAAATGTTTTAGTTCTCCATTCCTGTGCTGGTAATCAATGCTGTATCTTTAGCCTGCTGATGAGGACAGAGATCCATTGTCATTGTAGAAAATGTTTTCTTCCATTTTATTTGCAGTTTTGAGGTTCAGAGTTCCTGGGAACATTCCCTAAATGGGAATTAATTCACTTTTGGACATTCATTGCCCAGCTTATATTAGATTCTTATGCAATGTGGGATGTTTTCGATTTACCAAGCAAATGATTGTGCAACTGCTTTTTCAAGACCAAAAATATTACGTTATCCTTAAAGGGTAACGTGTAAGAACTCAAACTTGTTTTATAAGTACGTCACTTGGCGGATTTAATAATTTAGAGAAATGCTAAGAAAGTGTTGCCTAAATAGCCAATTACACGGTACAAGTGACTTAAAATTTAATTTAATAAAAAGGGGAAAGTCCAGTGCTATGGGAAATCCCTATTGTACTAATGAACTAGTGTTGATGTGATCACACTCACTGTGGGATGAGGAATCCACACTGTTGAAAGACAGAAAGAGGTTGTGAAGACAAAGGAGAAGGACTTCAACCAATCATTGTCTTATCGATCTTGCTGAGCTAGTGATCTTCTCCATCTGAGATTGATAACTTCACCAGAGCAGCAGATACAAGTCTATGGATAGCAGAAGCATTTAAACCGTGTTTTTATATCTAACAGCAAAGAATGTTTCTCAGTTGTGATGTCTGTGAAGTTATTAGGTTTTGTATCGACTTCATTCAGCATTTGAGTAGTAAATTCATTACATTGAATAGCTTGGCAGTCATAACTCATACAGGAAGTTGCATGTTGACAATTTTCTATAGATTTCCTCTTCAATTTTCTTCACTTGACCAGCACTGACCATTTCCCCAAGCCCACTGGGTTTCTCTCCTCAGTGAATGCGGCATTCATTGACCTACTGACAAAGATGAAGTGGCTTTATTCATTTGAAACCTGCACCTGCATCTTAACAATGATCTCTGTAATGAACACCATTTCTCACTACAGAACATTTTCGAAAGCTTATTACACACAATCTCACATCAGTTGTTCAATAACCAAGTGCGATTGTAAATGTAGTTCACTTGAATGCTAATTATTATTGTTATACAACAGTAGTGAATCAGTCCAACAGCACTGGGACTATTCACATTTGTATTGCTCTACTTGTTTGTGTTTGCATGTTCCAGAGAGATTGGCAGTCTAGTGGCGGGGATTTTTCAGTGACTCTTTCTAAATGTTACTTTTTTATGTTTATGAGAAAGTCACTAGATTCAAACATTTAACCAATTTGTTAAAAAATGCTGATTCATTAAGGAATTAAACACATCTTTATGAGTGAGTCATTGAATCGTTCCTTCAACCAACTAGTTTGTTCAAAAACGCTGACTTACTCAGGGACTGTTTTTATGAGTGAGTCATTGATTTATTCATTTGACCAATTTGTTCAAAAACGCTACGGTACTCATATAGTACATGCTTTTGAATGCAGCCTTGGTCATTGAATCATTCATTCAACAAATTCATTCATAAATGGCCATTCATTCAAAAACTGTGTTGCTGTGAGGTGCTTTGTTTGGCTCTATTTTGCAAAAACAGACTAAGCAACCAGAAATATTGCGCTTAAAATGTAAGTTACACAATACTACGTCTACGTCTTGTTTATTGAATTTTTGTATAAAAGCAACATTATACTTGCGATCACCCCTTTTTTTGTCTGAATAACATCAAGTCATATTTCTGGTTTCACTGGAGGCTTTCTCTAAATATCTAAATCAGGTCATTGTTCTTGAGTCAGCTGGTCTAATGAATGAGCTTTGGCACTGGAGGCCTTTTGTGTCCAATTCAACATTTAAATTCTCCTTCAAAGGACAAGAAATCCATTGGTTCTTATCACTTGTCTTATCCAAATGATCACTGATGAACCACTAAAAGCTTTAGGCTCATTATAGACTGAAGTTTTCATTAATTTTACAGCCAAATATGGCAGTTAGTCATTACTATGTTCCCTGTTAGATGTGAGGTACCTGCCCTCTTCATGAACATGCTGCAACTGCTTTAACTTATGCAGACTTCAAAGCTGAGAATTATGTGACTTATTCTGCCCTAATTGGAGGTTCATTAAGGGACTATATATGCCTGCTGGGTAGACCATGCTGTCGTACCCCTTCCCCTAACACAGCTAGAATGTTTTCCAGTTTCACATGTATTATAAAAATGTCTACACGGAAAATTAGATTTGCTGAATTTTCTTGAATGGAGCACTATTGATGTGCACACGCATCACACAGACATAGCGTATTTGTCACTAGCTGTTCATGCTGTGCATTGAAAAGAACAATTAGGAGTCATCTGATTCACTGAGGGTGAAGAAGTTCAGTGCTCTTGTGAATCCTGTGTTTCATGCTATATTGCTCTTTATGTATCCAAGCTCATGGCTGATGGGGGAGAGCTGACCAGCACACAGTGTCCTTGTCCTTCAGCTAATGAACTTGTCCCAGTTAGCAGGGTAAGAATGACTAAAGCAGACAGTGGACTAATCACATTAAAAGTGTCAACTTCAAGGAGAGTCTCTTCAACCTATTTGTTTAAAAAAGTGTGGTTTTCAAAGGGAATGTCTCAGGGAGGATGAGTGACTTTTAGCTTGCAAACTCGATTTTTTTCATTTTCTGAAGGATATGTGAGTGGTAATTGCCTTAAAAATGAGGTGCAGTTGTGGTTGCTAAGGTGTTCTCTGTGGTTTCTAGTTTCTAGGGTGGTTGCTTACTGGCCCATGCATGTATACCTACAAATTGACCATTCTGCCATTCATACAATACAAAAATTCCAAGGAGGTTTTTATTTATGTGTGTTTTGGGGGCAAATTCACTCTGCTGTCAGAGAGTGAATTTGCATTTTGCCTGTCTTCCGTTTGAAATATGAAACACGTAATTTATAATTTTGTCTTTTCCCTTGTCTCTTTTCTTAAAAATGCTTTAAAGCTTAAAAATGGCACAAATGTGAGGTTTATGATTTTCTAAAGTTTTTGTTAAAATTGCATTATTTGAACTGTAAAGGTTTTGTTTTTAAATCATTATTTTATGGCCATTTTGCAGTTTACAGTTAACATAAACACTGGTGTTGTTTCAAAACCAGCCCTGATCTCATGACGAAAACGTACCTGTGGGAACTTTTCGCAAGACGTGAAATATGTACCGCCATGTACGTTTCGTGACATATTTGATGTGAAATGTCCACTGAGTGGGGCTAAAAGAGTGTTCGTTTTTCCCGCCTGGAACAGATGAACGTACACATGGTACATTTTATGTGATGTTGGTTTTGTATGTCACAGCAGTTCTGACTTGAAATGTCCGTTGATTGGAGCTATAACTCTAATGCTCTGTGACGTTTTAAAATAACGTACCATCTGCACTACACCTAAACCTACCCAATAGTATGAACAAAAGTGAATGTGACGTAAAAACGCAATCACAAGCATGTCGTTTTAGCTTGTTTTTCAATCTCTCATCTTTCAGCTCTTTCATCATGAGTCATGTTTTTGATGGAATTCATACCCAAGGATTCCGCATCCTAAGTCCAATTCCGTGCCGGCTGAGCTACCGAGCAAGCTTGTTACATCTGGAAAGCCAAACATATGGAGCTGTAATCATAACTGTGTACGAAAACCATTACAAGTGATCGCTGTTTTACCACCTCTAGTGTTCATTTTTGTTGGGAACTGCAGTGATATGTACTTATTGGTACGTATTTTGCATCTTGCGAAAAAATTCCCACAAGTACTTTTTCGTCATGAGATCAGGTAGCGCAAAACAACATTACTACCTAAACAATATGAAATTCTATTGTAATATCAGAATTTTTCAAAATGATTTGAACTGCTGATTCAAATATTTTTTTATAAAAATTAATTAGTAATATTTGTATCATATTATTTATTATTTTATTAGAGTTGAGCTACTCCTCCTTCTTATAACCTGCTTCAGCATAAAAACAGTCCACCAAAACTGGTTAAAAATATTGTAACTGTGTAGGAAAATAATAGCATATCTCTTCCAGTGTTTCACTCAATACAGGAAAAGTGCATACATAATCGAGTACTAGACCACAAAATTATTGTAATATGCTATTGTTTTATGTCAGAAAATATTCTTAGCAGAAAGAGAAGAGCTGATTTGCATAAGTATTCAGTCTCTGCATTGCAGAAGTGCGAAGTTTACACAGAATGAAAACAAAAATATTGTTACCACATGAAAACTGATTTGCATAAGCATTCAATCTCCGTATTGCAGAAATGCAGTTTACACGGACCAAAAACATTTGCACTAATGAGCGCCTTACAATTGACCTCTACTTGTGAATCATTATAGTAACTACCACATTTCCTGGATAGAAACGCTGTAGTGAAGGGATCATTATTGAAGTTGTGAATCTAAAACACATTTATGAAAATTATTCCCTTCCAAATGTAAGGTTCTTATCTACATTTTTGCTGTTAATTCGAGATGGTATGTCTGCGGTTTTCACAGTCTGAAAAAGTCATCATGCAAACAAAGAAATATTAACTGGAATTACTTTTCTTCTAGACTGTAGGTCAGTAAAACAAAAATAGAAGATTTTGTGATGTTAGCTACTGTATAGCTGTGAATGTATAACATGAAGAGTGTTGTATGGGTTTAGTTTTGTTTGACAGTGGGGGTAGGGTGTGTTTGTTTCTTTCTGTGGGTGCAGACTGTGTACGTGTCAGCTAATGTCTGTGAGAGAACAAGCAACATTCTCTTTCATATTCACACATGCTGTTGATCTGGCCTCACTTTTGCTTTGCTTCAGATATTTCTGCACTTTTGATGAATGTGTTTGTGTTTTCATTGTGTAAGAGACTACAAAGATGATTCTTGAAAGTTAAAAAACACACTGTGCTTTTGGTCTTATAATCAGAGACCCCAGGCTTTGGAATAATGCGCTGAACATAAATCAAATCTTGATCATGTTGTTGGATTTGCTGAAGCTCTTTGGACTGCATTAATGTGCTGCAATGAGCATGTAGTTTCACTGCAGACCTTCCTGTTATATGTAGCTATGTGTGTTTGATTGATGATGACTGCAGTGCTGTGGGAGTCTTGGGAAAAATACCCTGTTAATTCTGCACTTTCTCCAGAGCCAGCTCCGATCCGCAGGCAGTTTGATTTATACTGGGATCCAAGATGCTTTACACCAGTGCACTCCAACTGGGAGTGTGTGTTGGTCTCCTGCACTCAGCAAGCTAAGCATCATGCTGAAGTTTTTACACAAAACCAGAGAAACGCCTTCTCAGATGTGGATCCAAATTTTGCAGGCCCACTTTACTAAAGCTTTTACGCCGTTCTCGGCCCACGCTCCCACATCCAGGTGCAAATGGCTTTGCCGACCCGCAAAGAACATATCGAATTATACAAGAGAGGTCATCAGATGCTGCTAATGAAAGCTTTAATCTATGCAACCCTAATTAAAACCCCCTGGTTTGGCCTTTATTAAGAATGAGGGTAATTAAAACACTAATTGCCCTGAGGGTGCTATAAGCACTTTGCCGACACTTTTGATACTAGGGCCCTCTGTTTAATTGAAAGGATCCATTAAACACAGGCTGCATCTCTGTCTATTTCTTTGGGCAGTGAAGGATTGTAAGATCATCATTATTTCCCAAAATCATTATTCTGTATAAGAGCAACAAGGTTTGCCAGATCAGAGCTTATTAAAATATTCAATAAAGACCCCAAAATATGATGATTCCCTTGTAAGGTACCTACATCCTGAAA
The DNA here is from genome assembly GCA_021397915.2 of Tor tambroides. NCBI lineage: Eukaryota > Metazoa > Chordata > Actinopteri > Cypriniformes > Cyprinidae > Tor > Tor tambroides. The sequence goes on from JAFVLL020026522.1 coordinate 51,239, forward strand.
TACAGTGACTACATATATTTTTTGATTTTTTTTTTTATGTTTAAAGACCTATACTGTGTGACAAAAATATTAAGTACCATATTATAATAAAGACATTAGTTTTTTCCTAAAACGAAATAATGGGCTTTTAAATTGTCACAGTTTTAATACTGAAACAAATGATTACAATATTATCAAGAGAACGCTTGCTTTTTATGTTGACAGTGTACTGTATATTTTTTGTCTTCTCTTTGGTCATTGTAAAAAAATACGGTAGCAACATTTTAGGTTTTACTTTTTAACTTAAATTTACGGTTAAATACCGTAATTTTATTAACTGATATAATGTTAATATTTCAACCTATTGAAGTACTGAAATCTGTTTTGTACATTTGTAATGCACTGATAACCACCAAATGCAGGTGGTGATGAAAAAGTCACATGATGAACCAAAGCCCATCACAAGCAGCTTTTAAATAATAACATGTATAGAAGGTACATAGTGTTATTCACACAAACACTAAACACCATCATGGTGAGACTCATTAAACTGAAATATTCAATAAACATTGATTTAACAACATTAGATGTAACATACAACCCTAATAAACATAACTGATAAGAAAAAACTAAGAGAAACAAGGTTATTTCAAAGAAAAAACATCCAATTTGAAATGCAACGCAGGGAATTCTGGGAACGTCAATTTATGGTTTTTCCCTGTACATTTTACATTCTTTTTCACTTCCAAAAAGGTATTTCACCGTAAAATTGTCTGAAATGTCTATTACAGGTTTTCACCGTACATATTAGGGGAACTTCCCGTTAACCATTTAACAGGTTTTTACTGTAGCATTTTCACAGCTTTTTACCGTTAAAATCACGGTCATTTTTTACAGTGTATTATTAACATATTGACTGTTTTTTAGTATTTATAAAGCACATATTCTGCATGAGCATATTCTACATCCCTAATCCTACCCAATACCTAAACTTAACAACTACCTTACTAACTATCAATAAGCAGCAAATTAGGAGTTTATTGAGGCAAAAGTTGTAACGGTTTGTTAATAGCAAGAATTGGACCTTAAAATAAAGTGTGACTGACATAGATATACATAGATACATACATACATACATACAAGTACAGTATAAATACTTTTCTTTCTCTATTCCTCTCAAATTATCCCTGGACCCTAGTCCAGTTTGAAACCCCTAATGTAGCTGATTCCATTTTTGGCAGAAATAGACTCATCTCCTCAATAAAGATCTATAGAGCTCTAGGAAACCACTTTGGGTGATACAGGGTGAGCCAAAAAAACAACACTGGGTGAGCCAAAAACCTCTTTTGAGAAAGTTCCACCAGAGCATAATGGGATTGCATCTGACAAGATAGGAAAATATAAAGAAAACAAGAAGGAAGGGGGGAAAAACAAAAAGAAAGGTCATGCTTAGTGTACTTGTCATCAAGCCACATTCTATTTCTGGCTCTAAGTCAACACACAAGTGATTTTCCCCGGCCTCTCTCCTCCACAGAGTTTTCACTGCTATGATTACTATATCTATTAATAATGCTTGCGATCCATCATGTATTGTTGTTTGCAACAAGACTTGTGGTATTAGCACTGCACAGCGAGATAAGGTTGCACTCAAACATGTATTTAAGGATGACACCCTCTTGTAATACACCCTCTGTGTGCTGTCTGAGTAATGGTAGGGTAGCTCTGCTAGTGCTGGCTGTTAGCGCTCGCCTAGAACTAATGAAAAAGGCCCCGTTTTATTTAAGGAAAGTGGTGCCGTAATAGGCCTTCATCCCAGAGAGTGCTTTTTCAGGTAGAGGGATGATCTGCTGAAACACAAGAGCCTCTCATCATTAATTACACTAAAAAGAAGGCTGTGCCTTTAAAAAAAATAATATGGCCTTTTGGTATGCACATGGGAACCCTGAATTCGCCTTGTTTGAATGCACTTTGAGTACAGGATTTTGCTGAAAAGCCTTTTTGATGCTGTTTCTTCGTTCAATGTCGCACAAACTGCACAAACCTTTTAAGTTTTTAGAGAGCGCTGTAGTACAAATATTTTTGTGCAGAGTGTCAATATGTAGATGAAAGGCTTGATTGTGAGTGTTTCGTATTAAGTTCAGAGATGACGCTATGTTTGTTTTTCTTCCAAGGGGCTCGGGGAGGCTTCAGCGAGGGGGACGAGCATGGAAGGAGACTGCCTCAGCTGCATCAAGTACCTCATGTTTGTCTTCAACTTCCTTATCTTTGTGAGTATTTATCTCTGACCGTGACACACACTTCGCATTTGGTCTACCAGAGTACTAGAGGAGTATAAAGGGAAAGATACGGACTAAATGAATGTGAGAAACTGGAACTGTTATAATATGGCGATTAAAGAAATGTAAGTTCCGCCTTTCACTTACAACAGCTAGTCACCTATTTGAAAGAGTGTATTTACTCCAAAATGCGCATTAGCTGGATCAGTAACTGCTTTTGAGTGCTACCAAAATGGCCACCAAAGGGAATCAACTGATATTTGACCTTTGACCTCATCATTTTTTTGAAAGAAATTATTTTCTTAAGTAACATTACATACAAGCTTCAATAGAAATTAAAGCATCTTTTAATTTACCATAAATGCTTGTCAATACATTTGTCAGTACACTTTAACCGTATTTCAAAGACAATGGAATTAATTATGACTTATATACATATAAAGATATGTGTATAAGTAGGCTAATTCTATTTAATATAAATTTAAAGTATAAAACATTTTCATTTAATTGCAGTTAACGCGCATCAAGTGTCCAAAAACATTACATTCAGTATTCATATTAAGTATATTCTTTTAAAGTATATTATTTCCATCATAGATACTCTTTTTAAAGTGTACAAATTTTTCAAAAAGGTATTCTTTGACTTTATATTTCCCCCAAAATTCAGCCTGTAGACTGTTAGGATTCACAAATTTGTAGCACAACAACTACTTGTTTAAATATTTCAAAGCAAAAGAGGGGAAGACACAGGGAGAGAAAGAGGGAAGAGACAGAAAGAGCTTCTTTGATCATCTATCTAGGTTGACAACATAAATGGCCACTGTGGAATTGGCATAGACAGAGAAAGATTTGGACACATTTGGTTTGACTGAATTAATTATCTCCCAACAGCGAGAATAATGTGATGTACACACGTAAGTGCGACGCTAACAATAAAATAGCTTGTTTTGTTGTTCAGAAATGCTAATATAATTCTCTGAAATCGATTTAATAAGCCAAAAACAGCTGCTCATATTTATTCAACCCTAAAAACTATTAAAACACCAATTTAGCGATAGTCAAGATGTTTATGGAATCTGTTTATGACAAAAATAGCTGCTGTGACAGGACTCCCCTTGACAGATATATTGCTAATGCCAACCATGAAAAGAATCCCAGGTTTGGCTCACAGGAGAGAGAGATTGAGGAACATGTTTTTGTGTGAAGCTCTTATCTCAAAACCCACCACACAAACGCTTCTTGAGCTGCTTAATCACCAGTCTGGTGTCTGCTCAAACCTTTATGTGTGAGTGTGTGTGTGTGTGTCTATGAACGATGGTATGGAGGAAGGGTATCACTTTGACAGGTAGAGGATTGTGGGAAGCTGCAAAAGAAACAGCAGCGTTTCCCAGCCCCCACTCGACTGTCTTTGACTCGCCTGTTAAAACTCCTCATGCTCCTCTATCCATTCACCTTCCCCCTCCTCTTTGGAAGCCTTCACTTTCAGTAGCCGTTTACTCAAAAATGATTTATTTTCAGCAGTCGAGCCCATTAGTATTCTCTCTCTGCTCTGTAGCACGTTAACCTTTGTGTTCACTTTAACAAGTAATGTGCATACAACTCAGCAGTTTGTGGTGCATAATAATTTTTCATATTTATCACAATCATTAATCCTGCACTGCAAAATAATCAGCAATCATTATCTGTTTTATTTCAAGTTAAAAAGTGTTATTTTATTAGAGGATGTTAAGTGGATATTATTGGATATTTCACAGAATGTGTCTTGATTGTAAGAATGTATTTTATTTGGTGCCGTTAGTAGAATTATTTTAGCTGTTTTAGGAATTTGCTAAGAAAAAAAAATACATACCATAGTAATGGCATGTTGTTGTTTTATTTTTCTTTCTTTTTTCTTTTTCTTTTTACTTTTTTGGACATTTACAGTGAAAATACCAATGATTTTCTTTGAGGTGTTTTGTAAGTACTATGGTATGTGAATATGATTATAACAAGGAGTTGTAGAACCTTTTTTTCCCTCAAAAACATTAAATTCCACTAAAAATAATAATGTGAATACTGTGAAAATTAAATGAAAATGACTAAAGTTGCTACTGAAAATCCATACTTTGACTTTCTGAAGATTTTCAGTCTTGTTTGAGGCTCTTCAGTTACTGCTAATTAAATAAAAATATTTATTTTTCATAAAAACAAAATTGTTCCTTTGTTGAAGAGTCTTATTAAAAGGCCTACTGTTGCCAAAAACTGCACCAAAATGGTTGGCTAGGAAATGAGGAAGATGCAGAATGTCTGAACTGTAATAACTGATTTCTGTAATTGGTAGGAAATTATTTTGGGTGTTGTGAAGGGTGTGTGAAGTGGCGCCAAGTGGCCCCATGTTAACTGCTCCAATCGCAATGACTATTCATTTGAGATTTGTATGCCTGAACCAAAATTTTAGCATCATTTTATACCTAAAAGGATAGTTCACTAAAAATTCATCATTTCATCAAGATATTTTGAACAATGTTGGTAACCAAACAGTTGTGGTTACCATTGACTTCCACTGTATGCACAAAAAAGCATTTTGAGACATTTTTCATAATATGTTCCACAGAAGAAAAGTCATATAGGTTTAGAACGACATGAGGGTTTTCATTTTTGGGTGAACTATGCCTTTAAATGTTACTCCCCAAATTTTTATGCATCAAACTATTTGCATATAGTGAAAATCACTATAGCCCCTTTATCTACCCTAGGTAAACCTCCCTAATTTTACTGTAGACACTGTATAAGTTTAAATAAATGTATTGAAAATGTAATTTCGCTTGTCAGGCAAATGAGAAGAAATTGATTTCTTTTTTGCTTTATGTAAAAAAGTGAAAAAAGACACAAACTGTAATATAGTAATATTAAATGGCTTTTTTCTTTATCTCTCCATCTCCTCAGCTGGGTGGCTCCTTCCTCCTTGGTGTTGGGGTGTGGGTTGTGGTGGACCCCACGGGTTTTAGGGAGATAGTGGCCGCCAACCCCCTTCTCTTCACGGGCGTCTACATCATCCTGGCCATGGGGGGCATGCTTTTCCTGCTGGGCTTCCTGGGCTGCTGCGGAGCCATACGAGAAAACAAGTGTTTGCTGCTTTTTGTGAGTCACAGTACATTGGAGAGGACATTATGTTTCAGTAACACTTAGTAAAGCTGCTGTCACATAGGTTACATACATCTATGACTTCTATGGTTCCATAAAGAACCTTGAAAACCTTTCCATTGGACATGAGGTTCTTTACAGTGGAAAAAGTTCTTTACTGAAAGGTTCTTTGGGGAACCCAGAATGATTCTTTTATGGCATTGTTGTGCAAACCCATTTAGGGAACCACTATTTTTAAGAGTGTAGCAAAATACAGTCCTGTTTCATAGCAGTTATTCATACAGACAGGATTTAGTCTGTTTGTAAATACAGTTGTCTGACCCAAACACAGACTGTGTGACAAAATCCTCCTCTCTCTGCAGTTCTTCATGCTGATCCTCATTATATTCCTGGCAGAGCTGGCGGCAGCCATTCTCGCCTTCATCTTCCGGGAACATGTGAGTGACCATGTCCAACATGTTGAGACAGATTTATGTTTTCAGTGTTGGTGTGCTGTTAATATCTCTAATATTTTAATTTGTGTGTGTGTGTACAGTTGACCAGAGAATACTTCACTAAGGAACTGAAGAGGCACTACCAAGGCTACAACAACACTGATGTCTTCACATCAACGTGGAACGCCATTATGAATACAGTAGGTCTTGTTTGTTCCTCAAACATCAACTACATGGACACCAAGCCAAAAAATGAGCTTATTTTAACTCATATTTGCTTGTCTCTACATCCCTCTAGTTTGACTGCTGTGGAGTGAACAGTCCAGAAGACTTTGAGGAAAGCATTTTCAGGTTTATAAACCCCGGTGAAGTGGTGCCTGAGGCCTGCTGCCGTAGGAATAGTCACCTTGGAGAATCAGGCTTCAGTAACAGGGAGGAATGCCTGTCAGGCAGCATGCTGTACCGGAACAACAAGGTGGGCTCTCATACTGTTTAATACGTCACATCCCCTCTGCCTGCTCAAAAGCTCATAGCTCAAATTTAACTAGAGCAGAAAAACAGGAAAAGAGGAATAGGGTTACCACTCAGCTTCAGCTCTCCCAATGCTGACTAGTGCTTTTCCATGTTCTCAGTGTCTGGGGAATGTGAGCACGTGTGAGAGTTTGTGTGAAAGCGAGCAGGGGCAGTAAAACTTAAGTAAGGGTCCGCATGGGTTTTTAGACAGATGTCTTCTAGTCATGCATACTTGTATTAAAAAGTCACAAGTGGACTCTCCCTCATGTAGTTCCAAACCCTTATGAGTGTATCTGTAAAACAGAAAATTAGTCATTTTAAAAAGGCTTTACACACCTTACAGCTGTTTAACATCATAATTATGAAAAGAAAATAATCCACATAAAATAATCCATGTGTGCTGCATTTAAAGTCATCTGGAGTCATTAGATAGTTTTACATAAAGGCTCTTTGTTGAATCACTGTTCACTGATAATCTTCTCCTTCAGTGAGCTGTTCATTTGAGTCAGTTTGATTCTTGATTAAACTGTCCAGTCCGGATTAAGTTGCTTTTCACAATACACATTTTTCAAAGCAGCTGTACTAAACCTTATATTTGTATGCCTAATGCTTTAATATTGGTTGGTTTTGTTCTAGAGAAAGTAAGTTATTGTTAGAAAGTATAAAAGAAGACATGATCAGCTGTTGCTTGTGAGAAGTCTGAAAAATGGAAAAGAACTAAAAAAAAAAAATGTGAATAGAACTTTTTTTTTTTAGATTTAAATACAACATGCATAGGTGTCTAGATAATGGCATTATTTTACAAAATTTTACAAATTAAAATGTTTTCTTTCTGTTTGGATCGGCAGGGCTGCTATTCAGCGGTTGTGGACTACTTTGAGATGTACATCTATGTTGCTGGTGCCCTGGCTATTGTTGTACTCACAATTGAGGTATGGTATTTCATAATGTCTGTTCCATTGACATTATATCAGAGCATTGTTTAAAACTGTTAAAGATAGGACAGATCTTGAGAGAATGACCACAGATACATGAGTCTGAGTTGAACAGACCTGAGGCAGTCCTGTAAATTGAATCACTGCTGCCCTCATGTGGTAACATGCTGGAGGTAGACAGCAGAATTAAGTGACTTCTGAGAATCATTATGCCTATACAATACAAATTAAAGGGATAGTTCACCCAAAAATAAAAATTCTGGCATTAATTACTCACCTTTGTGTCATTCCAAACCAGTAAGACCTTTGTTAATCTTCAGAACACAAATTAAGATATTTTTGATGAAATCTGAGAGCTTTCTGACCCTGCATAGACAGCAACTACCACGTTAAAGACCCAGAAAGGTAGTAAGAACATCATTAAAATATTGTAATTTTATGAAGCTACGAGAATACTTTTTGTGCGCAAAGAAAACAAAAATAACAACTTTATTCAAAGGTCTTACGGGTTTGGAATGGTTAATGTCAGAATTTTTATTTTTGGTTGAACTATCCCTTTAATTTGATTTAAAGAATTGTTTCAGTTAAGCAGGGAAGTTTTTTTTTCCGTGCAAGGCCCTTAAGATTGAATTTGTCGATTACTTTGTATAACTAAATCAAGCAAAACTGTTTAAATGATTCATATTTTTTTTTATTTACTTTCATATCAATCTACATAAGATGTTTGTGTTTCTTTTCTCAACAGCTTTTTGCAATGGTGTTCGCCATGTGTCTGTTCAGAGGAATCCAATAGATCAAGTTCACCGAAAGACTTTTTCAAAAAGGAAAACACCACAAAAGAAAACTGAACCACTTGTCAAAGAATGTTTTACTCCATTTTATATCTCTAAAATTATTAAGGAACAAAAAAAAGAATCATCAACCTGTACTTCACAGCTGGACCTTTGAGGTGCAAGGTAACAAAATAAAACATTGACAAAAAAAAGAACATTCTTTGAATACTGCGAAGATTTAATGGGCTTTTTGTCAGAAAGCCCATGCATAATTTCGACCAGGTGTTAAATAGACCAGGTAAAGCCTGAAAAACGGATGAAGAAGGTGCTGCACTGATTTTGGATGAAGAATATTTATACTGAGTAATGCTGGCTTGTTTGTATAGGCATTTGTGCTTTTAGTAAAAAAATAAATAAATAAAAAATAGAACAAACCACTCTCCTGTCACCAACACATCACCACAGTCCTTGAATGCAAGCTTTCACAAGCATATTATATTAGTGTTGTATAGTCATGTGAATTTCAATTTTTATCTATTCCTGTGTGGATGTTGGAGATTTGTGCGTGCGTGCATGTGTGTGTGTGTGTGTGTGTGTGTAGGGTGAATGTACCTCTTCCCTGCTTGAAGACCAGCATTTTTTTTCTTTGTGTTGTGATGTTTATTGCAATAGTAATTCTGTGATTTTAGCTGAAATTGATGTGTATGCATTTGTATTGAAGATAAGAATAACATTAAAAGAATCTCTGATGAACCTTTTGCTCAGAATCTCAGTGTCTCTATAAATATGACCTTTGGGAGTCTAAGATTTAGTTGAACTGTTCAAAGGGGGGGAAGGAGGATCCGTTTTTGGACCTGCCACAGCAGAACAACAAGATGGCATTCTTTGTTTCTCTCTCCTTTGTCTCCTCTCTCACCTGTGCTTTATGTTTATTTTTTATGTGAGGTTATTAGTTTTGACTCCTTCCTACATCTAAGTCAAGCACTTTGTTTTTTTTTTAAATTAATTGTCAGTCTAATAATAATATATGAGGTAACATCGCACAAGATACAGTGGCGAAAATTCTCACAAGCTATAAAATAAAAAAAATAGCACACAGCAGTGGATTTCATTTCATTATGTATAAACATTCTCTTTTTTAACTAATTGTCAGTCTAATAGCATATAATACAGTGGCGAGTGTCTGTGAGTGAGATCAACCAAAAAAAAAAAATCACACACAGATGTTACAAAAACAGCACACAGCAGTGGATTTGGACACGTTAACATGTTTAAAAAAAAAGAATGTAATTTCATTAAATATAAAATATCAAACCAGGTAACATGGGTGCTAGATATTTTTCTCAAAACTAAAGCTGTCTTATCCATGTCCTACAACTTTTAACCAAGTGTAAGGGTATTTTTAGTGAAAGTCACTTTACCTCAGGTTCACAGAGTTATCCACGTTATGATAAAGTTCCAGTAACATTTGACAACCAGAATATGTCCAAATAATTTGCCTTCTTTGGTAACGGTAAGCCATATCTATTGTTTTATCATTTTAAGCCTATAAAGCTTCTTTGTGGAATGTTTTACTTGACGAGTGTTTGTGGTATCTTACCTTAAAGGTGAACTTTGTACGATTTTTAGGTCAAAATACACTGCCATTACCATTTATTATTCATGGAACGTTGTAAGTATGGCATTCATGGGTTTATCTCCCTCAAAAATGTACACACTGAGCCTCGCAGGCGCCATCAAAACATTTAGAGCGGTCCACTCAGATCCGTCAATCATTCCAGCTCAACCAATAGCAAGAGTTTGGGGAGTGGCTACTTTAGCAGTCTGAGGCAGAGTGTGTTTAGCAGGGCTAGCAGCACATTAAAGTAATTCAGATTTGATTACAGAAGTGCAAGCCGAAATTCGAAGACTTACCAAAATACGCAGAGTCAGACAATTGGCTAAAACGAGGGTAAACACTGGCATTACTTTTACAAGATGGAGGAATTTAATAGAATCTTTAGGTCATTCGAGACACCGATTGACCTAAACATTCTATTAATGTTTCTTCTCTACAGGTAAGCTAAACTCAAGTTTTTGTCACATCTTAGCTGTCTTTGCTGTCAAACCCCATATAAAATAGTAAGGATAAGGATAATCATAAAGACAACAGTCCAAAACATGCACCTTTTTCTCGTGAATTATACACTGTGAATTGGCACTTAAAAGAAATAACACCCACAGTGGAAGGGCCAATGGGGTATGGACATTAGCATTAAGATATACCGAAATTAGCATAGAAACACACAAACTGCACTATACACTATGCACTTATACACTATGTAGTTATGTACTCAGCCATGTAGTGTATGAATCATATAAGTTTATTTTATCATTAATAATCGGAGTCTGATAGCCCTTCCCCCTTCACAACGTAATTAAACCTGCTACAGTTGTGTGCATGAAGTGTTAAACATTCCACACTTAGTTTTTTCGGTTAAGTGCATAATCCAGGTATTTAAAGTGCACTTTTTCTTTTTGTAATTTTCATTGTGAACACACTACTCGCATTATTTATACTACAAAACATAATTGAATAGTAGGCTACACGATTTGGGACGCACCTACAGTCATGAACTGGAAGTCACAGAATGTTGCAGAGGGTTCTATAATGTGACATCATAATATGTGTGAAATCATGTAAGGCCAAAAATTCTTCAATTAGCTCACTAACAACAGCAAATTTGAGACAACTCAATTCATGTTGTAAGCCATCAATAAAGGATTGTGGCAGCGTGTACAAATAACTTACCATCACAGAACAGTACACCACCACAATACTAGGGTACTACCACGATCAAGGCACAGAAACGTAGTAAGGACATCGGTAAAACAGTCCATGTGACATCAGTGGTTCATCCATAATTATACGAAGCTACGAGAATACTTTTTGTGGGCAAAGAAAACAAAAATAACAACTTTATTCAACAATTCGTCTCCTCCGCGTCACCCTAGAGTGCATTTTGCAGAGTACAAGGATGCATGCGTGCGCTTTGATTTGGATGTAAACAACTTTTGTTTACGTTCCGATCAAAGTGTGCGTGTTCTGTGTCAGCAGTACCATGTGCTTACTTTGTTCACGTTAAGATCAAAGCGCATGCATGCGTCGTGATACTCTCCAAAATGGCTCTCTAGGGTGACGTGGAGGAGATGAATTGTTGAATAAAGTTTTTTTTGCACACAAAAAGTATTCTCGTAGCTTTGGAAAATTATGGTTGAACCACTAATGTCACGTGGACTGTTTTACCGATGCGCTTACTACGTTTCTGTGCCTTGATTGTGGTAGTACCTTTGCTGTCTATGGGAGGGTCAGAGAGCCCTCGGATCTCATCAAAAATATCTTAAACTGTGTTCCGAAGATGAACGAAGGTCTTACAGGTTTGGAACGACATGAGGGTGAGTAATTAATGACAGAATTTTCATTTTTGGGTGAACTATCCCTTTAATGCTACTGACCTCAAAGAGACGACAGTGGCATTAACATCTGGGGTAACATCAGAGTTCTCTGTCACAGTCCCTGAGTTGCTGTCTTAGCTGCCCCAAGAGCTCCCTTTCATGGTTGCTACCTGAGCTCCCACCTCGACTGCACCAGCCCCGGAGCCCCATCCCTTTTAGCCTCTTGGTCGCAGAGCTCTGGTCCCAAAGAAACTAGCCATTGCTCAACATCACCCTAGTCCAAAAGATCCATCTGGCCTCCCCAGATATTAATGCCACTGCCATATATTTGAACATCTGAGGTAACATCAGCGTACTTTGTCACGGTTTAATGGTCCTTGAGTTGCCACCTCAAATTTACCTCTCTTGGTTGTGTGGTCACAGAGCTCTGGTCCCTAACTACTCAAGTGTCCAGTACCACCCTAGTCTAAGAGCTCTCTCTCTTGGGCCAGCCAGACCCCAGAGGGCCCAATCACAGCTACCTTCTTTTATAGATCTTTGTAATGGTCAGCTTGTTCCCCAAGTTGCTGTCCTGGCTGTCCCAGTTCCAGGGCAACTCACCCACAGGCAGGTAAGAATGATAATAAAGATTATATGCAGTACAGTAAACAGAGATCATAATATCAATAGAAAAAAATGCTTCAGTTACATGCTTTATGTTAACAGATCTAAACATTCAGTGTTTTGTCCTATACATTCAGCATTAAATAAGGTTTTAATTGCACATGTGAAAAGTCTAGAGTGAGCTTATAAGGCAGTTTTGTAACATTTAAGCCCAGTTCTATATGAAATAACCTGAATTGTATGTCTTTGTTCATCCAAAGTAGTTGGAGAAAACTCAGACCTGTTTCAGAGAAGAGAACAGGCCACAAGGAGACACTGTTTAAATCTCTTTAAGTATTTCAGTGTTGAAGAGAATTATTTGCAGAATAAGAGTAAGTTTGAATATCTGTAGTTGTTTTAATAGATATAAACAACTATATCTGAGAACTAAGTTAAAGTTTTTTAATCTATAGGGTACTGTTTATACAGGTAACTCTTATATTTTCCAAACTCATGTTTTCGTTAGGGTTGTCTGTATGTCTTTGAAATCTGACTTATTTATATGCCAAACAAGCAAAAAGACAAACAATATATTCTGTGCTTGGCTGTGGCAAAAAAAAAAGAAAGATAAAAAGCATGTGGTTAACACTGTAATACAATTATAATAAAATTCATGTCTGTGTAGATACAACCAAGGTTTGTTGCTTTTGTAAACTCCTTTGTTTTTGAGATTAAATCTGCAGAGATTTCAAAAGATGTGGCTGTGATATGAAACGCTACCACCACCCGCTAGGTATGATTAGATATATTATACAACGGTGAGCAAAGTCTCAAAGAGCAAATAAATAAGAGAAACTATATAGAACTCAAACATGTAATGTGAACACATTGTTTTGCAGACTGTCAGCTTCTGAATTCTTATCCAAAAAGATCTATCATGGTTAATGGATCATGAAATTTCTGTATCATTTTCCTTGAAAGCAAAGGTGGGTGTCTAATTTGTCAGGAAATTCTTTCAGCATGCTTCAAAAGTTTAATATATATAGGATAGAATTTTATATATGTAGTAGGCCTATTACATGAAAATAATATATGATTGAGGAGTTTTGGGGCTACTAATCAACCCCCAGTACATTCTGATCAGCTGGTATCCTGTATCACAGATGTGAACTCATACCTCTGCCACTTCTGATCCATCACCCCATAATTGCCTCATAAATATTTAGGCTATTAAGGCAGTTCATAAAAACCATTAATTATATTTGTTTCATGAATACTATTTTGTAAAAATAAAATAAAGAAAAAAAATAATAAAGAAAAACAGATTTGTTGTGCCTTTTGCAACATCTTGAAAAGTGAGAAATGGCCAGCCTTTAATGAACTAATAGATGATGTTTCTTTGACTATGAAACACTATGAATAGTATGTGTGCAAAGCAGATTTAAATCATGTGATCTGGTGGCTTAAACAGCCAATAAAGGTGCCAGTATTTTATAGCTATAGAACCTGCCTGACATATTTTACAGAGGTTTTTTGATGCAGTGCTTTCAATTTTTCTCCCGTTCTCTGCATTGCATCACCCTACACTTTTTCTTCAGTCATAAACTCCTTTATCTTTGTCTCCTGACGTGCGTTTGGGTTTCTGTTTGTGCGTGTGAGATGGAGAGAGTTTAGCAAAGCCCAAGGGACTGAAACTCTGCCAGAAATGTAAGAAGAGTGAAGGGATCGGACCGTTCACAGAGTGAGAAAGTAAAAATGGGTTGTGTGAGTGCCAGACATCTTCTCCGATGGATTCATTTGGGAGAGCTCCAGCCTCATCTGGAAGGCTGTCAGGTCCCAGTGGAGGTTTTATTGGGTGACAAGCATTGTGTTGGCTGTCTCCTTACAGCTCTGGATGCAGACCAAAACTGTTGCTCAACGCAGAAGAAGACAAAGTTTGCTCCTTAGTCCTGTGAAATATGTTGAACTCTGGCACTCAGTCTGTGAAATGCTCGTTTTATGTCCATTTTTATCTTAAAAGTTGTTTACTAACAACTTTTCAGAATGGAATGAGGGCCCACTGGCTTTATGCTTTAAACATGACAAATAAACAGAATTATGATCTATCAAAATTTTGGCTGCCTGTTAAATTTCAATAGGCATCCTTGCCAATAGATGACCTACTTGACACGCAGGTGCAAATTCCCATATGCAATGTGTTGAATTTCTTTGTGTTACAATGAATTAAAAATAGGATCCTATAGCAAACTGTTTGGAATAAAGTCCGATCCTTGATTTTTGGAAACTGTTCGTTTGCTGAGAAGCAATTTGCATGTAAATCATTCTCTTCCTCTTTCCACACCCTTTCTCTGGTTCAGCTGACTAATGCAGTTTTTTGCCATGAGAAAACTTTGTATATTGAAATTCATGCATTCAGATGATTTACTGCCATTATTTCTGTATTTTAGGTTATAAATTAAGCCCAAAACAATTAGCTGTAAGCTCACCGCAGCACAAAAAATGGGTATGACTTGACAGTAATAACCTTCTTTGTGAAAACTCTTTGTGAGTTTAAAACGCAAACTAGTCTAAATAAAGTAAAACAAAAAAATAAAAATAAAAATTGTAATGCATGTATGAATCTGTTTAGTTGGTTGTAAGTATTCCCATAATCATTTTAATTTAATACATTTCAATATTCTGTTATACAGCAACAATATAGCACAAATGCATAAAATGCTTTGTATTTTACACAGACTTGTTAATGTCTGAATTTCATGACACATACTTGTACAGTTTTTTCAGGATGGAATTTAATGATCATTTTACAAAAGAAAATTAGTTATGTTATTAAGAATAACAACAAAAACCAGGAAAACTATATCATTCCTTAAATTCAAACACACATAGGAAGCAAATCATTGTATTATCCAAAGTGCATGCCGTACAAACACAAAGAACCGATGATAATATTTAACTGCATGTCTCAGTAGTATTAAACTGAGGAAATAATAAAGGAACAATGGAGCCACATTGTAGAAAACAACAGTTATGCCCTATCTGAATACAGACTACTGACCTCTTTCTGTTACATTGTCTCCAACATTTAGAAGTGGAAAGACCAATCGAGTTTTGAGTATGAAATTCAACAAAGTTCTAGCTAATCTCAATCAGGAAGTCTGTAAAGCACTTTTTTCCACTGATTTACAGAATGAGGTGTCTTTAAAGCTACAATATGTAACTTTTAGCCCTCTAGTTACTGCAGAGGAACAATGTTTTGTAATTATTAGGGGTCGACTGATTATCGGCACTGATATTAAGCATTTTTATGGTTATCATAATGTCATTTTCAAAACCGATTTGCCGATTAAATAATTTAAAATAATTTTTTGTCAGAGCCCTTGTTATTCCTAATTTTGACATTCATTTTCATTTTTACACCAGACATATACATCGGTTCAAAATATCGGTTATCGGTCTACTTGATCTGTAAAAATCGGTATCGGCATCTGCCCTGAAAAACACATATCAGTCGACCCCTAGTAATTTTGTGAATATTTTGGTAATTTGAAATTATGCATATGACATAAACAATCACAGATGAATGATGAAAGTATGCAGTTTCCCGGGAAATCCATCCCAATAGCTTTAATATATTAATTTATTGTAGGCTTTCTATTGATTTAGGGTGAGGCAAAAATAGGGTTTGGATTATGGAGTATGCTCATTATTTAAATTTGGTAAATTTCGAACAAAAAGTTACATAGTGTAGCATTAATCTATTAATTATCTACTGTTTACTCTCCTGCTGCGTTGTCTTTTTATGCCAACTGTCGGTTTTCATTCAGACATTAAACAGTCTCATAAAATTTGACTGAGAGGGATCAAATGGATCAATTAATCCTAAATGTAAAAGAAAGCTTGAATTTATTTCTGTCAACATCTAATAAAAATACATCATTTTGCAGCACATTATTGGCTAGTGAACCCTAATGGCGCCAAACCTAGTGTCTCTTTTCACACTTCATGATAAGCAGAATGTTGAAAAGAAACAGAGGTCTTGGATGGTGACCCACCCTGCAGCGGGAGAAACTAGACCTATGCTGGTACGAGGGCCTAATGCTGCATCCAGCCAGGAAATTAATGAAGTTAGGCTTATGTTCCAGCTGATAGAGTCATGTCCCTCTAACACAAAACAAACATTCCAGAATTTGTCTGGAAACAATGTCCTATTACCTCTGGTTTAGAGAATGTGGCTGTGATTAAAGGGAGTATTTTGGGGGCTTGAGCTGGATGGAATCTGAATGTTCGGCTTATATCAAGAATGAAGAGAACAAAACCTGATGCTTCATTGGCTTATATAGCTAACACCCCGTCTGGATCTATTAGGTGTGCTCTTTGGTTGGTACAGAATTCTGCTCCCTGCAAAATGTGGCACTGAGGAAGAGCTTTGTCTCTAAAACATTTTGCACCTTTGTACACCTTTTGGACTTGTTTTTTACAGCCTCTGATGAAGCACTGAATCAAAGATTTTTTGAAGAGGTGTAAGCCCTGCATATAACCATGTGCGGATTTTAATTTCTGCTGGCTCCCTGCAAAATGTCTCTCATAGAATAGGAAGCACTTGTTCTTCTTGTTTTTATTATGCCTCTATATTCTGGCCCATCCTTAGTGAACTGTTTAAGCATAGTGCATAAGAACTGATGCCAGAGACGTCTTAAGAATTACTAAAACCAAGCACTGACAACAATGTGTCCTGCTCAGACATTTAATTCAAATAATTATGATAAAATGTCAAACATTTTGATCCAGCAAGCTTTCATGAAGCTAAGTGCAAATTTGCTATTTTATCTAATATTATGTTCTACTGTATGTGGAGCTACTGCTGTGACTTTGATTACACACATCATGTTTACTTACCACTTATTGAAAAGGTTTAAAGGGATAATTCACACAAAAATTAAAATTCTGCCATCATCTGCTCACCCTTGTGTTATTTTAAACATAAGATATCTCTGTGTATTTCTGTTTTTGTCCATGCAAAAAAAAAAAAAAAAAATCAGTGTGACCCAAAACAACAACAACAATGGACTCCAATGACTTTCACTGTAAGTAAAACACACACACACACACACACACACACACACACACACACACAGAGAGAGAGAGAGAGAGAGAGAGAGAGAGAGAGAGAGAC
>JAFVLL020026522.1:68562-122504 GCA_021397915.2 Tor tambroides
GTGTGGTAATGTGCTGGAGGCAGACAGCAGAAGAGGGACTTCTGAGAATCATCATGCTATACAATACAAATTAAAGGGATAATTCACTCAAAAATGAAAATTCTGTCATTAATTACTCACCCTTATGTCATTCCAAACTCATAAAACCGTCGTTCATCTTCAGAACACAAATTAAGATATTTTTGATGAAATCCAAGAGCCTCCTTAGACAGCAATGCAGCTACCACGTTCAAGGCCCAGAAAAGTAGTAAGGAAATCATTAAAATAGTCCATGTGACATTCGGTTCAACCGTAATTTTATGAAGTTACAAGAATACTTTTTGTGCGCAATGAAAACAAATATAACAACTTTATTCGTAGGTCTTACGGGTTTGGAATGATTAATGACAGAATTACTCAGGGTGAGTAATTAATGACAGAATTTTAATTTTTGGGTGAACTGTCCCTTTAAATTGATTAACAGAATAGTTTCAATTTAGCAGAGAAGGTGAATGAAGCTTTTTTTAACAAGTGAGGGGCCCTTAAGATTGAATTTGTCTTGATTATTTTATATTACTTAATCAAGCAAAACTATTTGAATGATTCATAATTGTTTGTT
The DNA here is from genome assembly GCA_021397915.2 of Tor tambroides. Lineage (NCBI taxonomy): Eukaryota > Metazoa > Chordata > Actinopteri > Cypriniformes > Cyprinidae > Tor > Tor tambroides. Next base: position 69,161 of record JAFVLL020026522.1, read on the forward strand.
TACTTTCATATGGATCTATATAAGATGTTTGTTTCTTTTCTCAACAGCTTTTTGCAATGGTGTTCGCCATGTGTCTGTTCAGGGGAATCCAATAGATCGAGTTCACCGAAAGACTTTTTCAAAAAGGAAAACACCACAAAAGAAAACTGAACCACTTGTCAAAGAATGTTTTACTCCATTTTATATCTCTAAAATTGAGGAACAAAAAAAAAAAAAAAAAGAATCATTGACCTGTACTTCACAGCTGGACCTTTGAGGTACAAGGTAACAAAATAAAACATTAACAAAAAAGAACGTTCTTTGAATACTGCGAAGATTTAATGGGCTTTTTGTCAGAAAGCCCATGCGTAATTTCGACCAGGTGTTAAATAGACCAGATAAAGCCTGAAAAACAGATGAAGAAGGTGCTGCACTGATTTTGGATGAAGAATATTTATACTGAGTAATGCTGGCTTGTTTGTATAGGCATTTGTGCTTTTAGTAAAAACAAAAATAATTAAAAAAAATAGAACCAACCACTCTCCTGTCACCAAGACATCACCACAGTCCTTGAATGCAAGCTTTCACAAGCACATTATATTAGTGTTGTATAGTCATGTGAATTTCCATTTTCATCTATTTCTGTGTGGATGTTGGAGATCTGTGTGTGTGTGTTTGTGTGCGTTTGTGTGTGTGTGTAGGGCGAATGTACCTCTTCCCTGCTTGAAGACCAGCATTTTTCTTTTTCGTATTGTGATGTTTATTGCAATAGTAATTCTATGTGATTTTAGCTGAAATTGATGTGTATGCATTTGTATTGAAGATAAGACTAACATTAAAGGAATCTCTGATGAACCATTTGCTCAGAATCTCAGTGTCACTATAAATCTGACCTTTGGGAGTCTAAAGCTGATGATACACGGGGCAACTTTTTTTGTGTAATGATTCTTGGGCACTTTCCCACTGAGAATGGGTAACAAATTTCTATCTGGATACTTTAGATCAGTCGTGCCCTGTGTCTCACCTGGTTGCCTGTTGAGGGCAAAATTAACCAAAGTTGCCCATCAACATTGCTCATTGATCATCAGCCTAAGGTTTAGTTCAATTGCATTCAAATATATATAAATATATATACACACACACACACACAGACATACATACATACAGTATGTATTTGAATATATATAGCATTATGAAAAGCTAAATAAGAGAGCCCAGGTCTGCATGTATTTGTTTTTGGACCTCCCACAGCAGAGCAATGATGTGAATTCATCGTTTCTCTCTCCTTTAAGTATATGCCTTATGTTTATTTACTTTTTTCTTTATCCAAGTCAAGCACTTTATCTGTTTTTTTTTTCTTTTTTATTAATTTCCATCTTAATTAGAAATGAGGAAACATAGATACAGTGGCGAAAAAAATAGCACACAGCAGTGGATTTCATCAAAGACTATGAGTGTCTGTGGGTGAGATCAACATAAAATCTCAAGCTACAAAAATAGCACTGTATTTGGACACTAAATTCACTTCACTCCACTTTGTGTCGTGCCTAACAACGTCCCCTCAGCCGTGACTTATTCACAATACAGCCAATGGGGTACTGACTATAGCATTAGCATAACCCAAAGTTAGCATAGAAACACACAGTCAAATCTGTAAGTCACAGTGTGTACAAATACCATCATGGTACACCACCACTATATTCCACTAGTAAAGTGGAAAACAATTCACATCCAGTTATTGTTGGAGAGGGGGATGTGGATGGTAAACATGTGAGGGGAAGGAAGGAGGATACCATTAAAAAGAAGAAAAGGTTTTGGAGGGGTGTCTTTTCTCATCAAAGAAGTGGCAGATCTTCATACCATTAACTGTAAAGATCTCCCCATTGGCCACCCTGAGGATGATAATGTCCTCCATGTTACAGTCTGCTCTGAACATGATTGGAGCAACAGCATCCTCCCCACTTCAGACCACTCTGCATCTGAACGGTGTGCCAACATCCTCCCTGCTACAGTCTACTCTAAGCATGATTGGAGTAGTGACAGCCTTCCAACTCCTGTTAGCTCCCCATTTGATTGAAGCCCTGAAATTTGGTTCTCTCTGTGCCAGAATGGAGTGCCAACATCCTCCTCTCTCTTGTCAGCTCTGCATCTGACTGGAGCGCCGAAGTCCTTCTCGTTCCAGTCCGCTCTGAATCTGATTGGAACATCAACATTCTCTAGACTCCAGCACCTACTACACTTATTTAGAGTGTCGACATCCCATCTCGACTGCACCAGCCCCAAAGCCCCAACTCTTTTAGCCCTTTGGTCACAGAGCTCTGGTCCCAAAGAAACTAACCAGTGCCCAACTATATTTGAACATCTGAGGTAACATCAAAGTACTTTGTCACGGTTTAATGGTCCTTAAGTTGCCACCTCAGAGTTTCCTCTCTTGGCTGTGTGGTCACAGAGCTCAGGTCCCTAATTACTCAGTAACCAGTACCACCCTAGTCTAAGAGCTCTCTCTCTCTTGGGCCGACCAGATCATAGAGGGTCTAATCACAGCCTCCTTCTTTTATAGATCTTTGTCACTGTCAGCTTGTTCCCCGAGTTGCTGTCCTGGCAGTCCCAGTTCCAGGGCTCCCTGTCTCTGCCACCTCAAGCCTGCACAGGTCTCCATTTTAAATAAAATGATGTCTTATTAACAGAGTTTGGGACGAGCATGTTCAAATAATCAAACAATTCAGCACAGGTGGACCACGTTCAGATGATCAACTTAATTGGCACCATAGTAAATATATTAGTGCTGTCAAACGATCAATAGCGATTAAGCGCATCTAAAATAAAATGTATATTTATTATGGATATATATACACACACACACACACACACACACATACAGTATATATTTTGAAAATATTTACATATATTTATATTCATATAATTTATATTATATATAAATATATTTAATATAAAAACATAAAATTTTTCTGAAATATATACATGCATGTGTGTATTTATATATGCATAATAAATATACACAGTACACACATACACAATATGTAAACAAAAACTTTTATTTTGAACGTAATTAATCGCGATTGATTTATGTCGCGATTTAGTGCTACAGCACTAATATATATATACAGCCAACTCACCTTTGTCCCACGACAGTTTTCGGGCATTCCTCCACCACCCCAACTCCTCAGTCCTAACTATTCCTATCCAAGCTTAGGGATATGGGGGAGTTCTCTGGGTTTGGGCTGAATTCTGACCTCGGAGCCCTCCCCTTGGACAGCAAGCCAAATATGCATAATATTCGCACAATAATAAGTGTGAACTCATGAAATAGATATCAATCTGAATTACTTTTTCTATAACAACATTACTAATAAACTGTTGAAAGTTATTTTTGTCTGGTATTTTTAAAATACACACTTCCAGGATAATCATGCTCCTTACCCAGAAGCAGGTAAGAATGGTAATAAAATACATTAAACAGAGAACATAATATCAGTAGAGAAATGCCTCAGTGAGTGGCAGGTGACAAGATTTACATGTTTTCCTATGTTAACAGCTTTCCATAGAAGATATAAACATTCAATTTTTAATTGCAAATTTGAAAAGTCTAGAGTGGAGTGGGCTACTCCAAAAGTACTTGGAGAAAACATAGACAGGCCACATGGAGACACTGTTTAAATCTCTTAACAATTTTTTTTTAATTTTTTTATTTATTTATCTATTAATAGATAGAGTACTATTTTCAGGTGTAACTCTTAGCCTATATTTTCAAAAGTCATGTTTTTATTAAGGTTGAGTAGGTTTCTGAAATCTGGCTTTATATGCCAAACAAGGAAAAATACAAGCAATATTATCTGTGCTTGGCTGAAAAAAATGGGGAAAAAAAGAAAAGAAAAAAACCCCCTATAACTTAAATTAGTTGTAGTGAATTGTGTAGATACAACTAAGATTTGTAGCTTTTGTAAACTCCTTTGGTTTTTAGATTAAATCGGCAGAGAGTTCAAAAGATGTCTGCCGCCCTCATGTGGCTGTGAAATGAAACACAACCACAACCGGCTAAGTAAGATCAGGTAAACTTAAACAACGGTGAACAAAGTCAAAGAGCAAATAAATAAATTAGAGCAACTAATAGAACTCAGACCTGTAATGTGAACACATTCCTTTGCAGATTGTCAGCAAATGAATTCTTCTGAAAAATCCAAAAGGATCTATCATGGTTAGTGGATCATGAAATTTCTGTATCATTTTCCTTGAAAGAAAAGGTGGGTGTTTCATTTGTCAGGGATTCTACAGCATATATATTTTAGATGAAAATAATATATGATAGAGGAATTTCAGGGCTACTAACAGAGGTGGTCAGAAATGTATGACTACATCGCATTTATAGTGCAATGATGTACTCTGTGTTTGTGTCTCATTCACATAGCTTCTGTAGAAAAGAACAATAAATTCAGCCCCCAGTACTTTCTGATCAGCTGGTATGCTGCTGGTATTCACAGATGTGAACTCATACTGTGTACCAGTCACAAAATGTATTGTTAAAAGCGCTATACAAATAAAGGTGATTTGACTTGACCTCTGCCACTCCCAATCCATCGCCCCATAAATTCCTCATAAATATTACGGCTATTAAGGTAGTTCATAGAAACCATTAATTATGTTTGTTTCATAAATATTGTTTTGTAAAAAAATAAAGAAAAACAGATTTGTGACTTTTACAACATCTTGAAAAGTGAGAAATGGCCAGCCTTTAACGACCTAATAGATGATGTGACTGTGAAACACTATAATTAGCATGTGTGCAAAGCAGATTTAAATCATGTGATCTGGTAGATTAAGCAGCCAATAAAGGTGCAAGTATTTAACAGCTATAGAACCAACCTGCCATATTTTACAGAGGTTTTTTGATGCAGTGCATTCAATTTTTCTCCCGTTCTCTGCATTGTATCACCCTACACTTTTTCTTCGGTCATAAACTCCTTTATCTTTGTCTCCTGACGTGCATTTGGTTTTCTGTTTGTGGGTGTGAGATGGAGAGAGTTTAGCAAAGCCCAAGGGACTGAAACTCTGCCAGAAATGTAAGAAGAGTGAAGGGATCGGACCGTTCACAGAGTGAGAAAGTAAAAATGGGTTGTGTGAGTGCCAGACATCTTTCCTGATGGATTCATTTGGGAGAGCTCCAGCCTCATCTGGAAGGCTGTCGGGTCCCAGCGGAGGTTTTATTGGGTGACAAGCATTGTGTTGGCTGGCTCCTTACAGCTCTGGATGCAGACCAAAACTGTTGCTCAACGCAGAAGACAAAGTTTGCTCCTTAGTCCTGTGAAATATGTTGAACTCTGGCACTCAGTCTGTGAAATGCTCGTTTTATGTTGTGTGTCCGTTTTATCTTAAAAGTTGTTTTCTAACAACTTTTCAGAACGGAATAAGGGCCCACTGCCCTTTTCATGCTTTAAACATGACAAAAAAACAGAATTACAATCTATCAAAATTTTGGCTGCCAATAGATGACCTACTTGACATGCAGGTGCAAATTTCCATATGCAATGTGTTAAAATTCTCTATGGCTACTTTGTGTTATTAATATAATGAATTAAACATAGGATACTATTGGAAAGCAGTTTAAACTGTTTGGAATAAAGTCCAATCCTTGGTTGTTGGGAACTGTTCTTTTGCTGAGGAGCAATTTGCATGTAAATCATTCGCTTCCTCTTTTCACACCCTTTCTCTGGTTTAGCTGACTAATGCATGGTTTTTTTTGCAATGAGAAAAGTCTGTATATTGGAATTCATACATTCAAATGATTTACTGCAATTATTTTTGTATTTTAGGTTATAAATTAAGCCCGAAACAATTAGCCGTAACCTCACCGCAGCACAAATATTGGATGATATGACTTGACAATAATAACCTTGTCAAGGCTTGTCAAAACTGCTATCTTCTCAAGTAGAATAAAAATTTGTAAGGCATGTTTGAATGTGTTTAGTTGGTTGTAAGTATTCCCATAGTCATTTTAAATTAATACATTTCAATATTCTAATATACAGCAACAACATAGAAATGGATAAAATGCTTTGTATGTTAATGTCTGAATTTCATGACACATACAGTACAAACAATATTTTCAGAATGGAATTTAATGATCATTTTACAAAAGAAAATTAGTTATGTTATCAAGAATAACAACAAAAACCAGGAAAACTATATCATTCATTAAATTCAAACACACATAGGAAGCAAATCATTGTATTATCCAAAGTGCATGCTGTACAAACACAAAGAACTGATGATAATATTTAAATGCATGTCTCAGTAGTATTTAAACTGAGGAACTAATAAAGGAACAATGGAGCCACATAGTAGAAAACAACAGTTGTGCCCTCTCTTAATACAAACCATTGACCTCTCTCTGTTACATTGTCTCCATCATTTAGAAGTGGACAGACCAACTACGTTTTGACCCTAAAATTCAAGGAAGTTTTAGCTAATCTCAATCAGTAAGTTTGTAAAGCAATTTTTCCACTGATTTACAGAATGAACTGTCTTTAAAGCTACAATATGTAACTTTTGACCCTTTATTGGTTGAAGCATAAAACTACAAGTTACTTGCAGAGGAACAAAGTTTTGTAATTATGACCGAATATTGACCGATTATCGGCGCCGATATTAAGCATTTTTATGGTTATCAGTATCAGTCATTTTCAAAAACAATTTGCCAATAAAATAATTAAAAAGCATTTAAAGAATGTTTTTGTTAGAGTCCTTGTTATTCTTAATTTTGACATTAATTTTCATTTTTACACCAGACATATCGGTTCAAAATACTGGTTATCGGTCTGCTTGATCTGTAATGATCAGTATTGGCATTGCCCCTGAAAAACACATATAGTCAACCCCTAGTAATTATGTGAATATTTTGGTAATTTGTAATTATATCAAATGACGAATATCATGACGTAAACAATCACGTACAAATGATGAAAGTATGCAGTTTCCCGGGAAATCCATCCCAACAGCTCTAATATATTAATTTATTGTAGGCTTCCTATTGATTTAGGGCGAGGCAAAAACAGGGTTTGGATTATGAAGTATGTTCATTATTTAAATTTGGTTAATTTCAGTCAAAAAGTTACATAGTGTAGCTTTGACCTTAATTTATTTAAAGGTGGGGTATGTAATTTTTCAAAAATGTTTTAGAAAACTGAGTCGGGGCCGAGTACCAAAACAAACTTGTAGCCAATCAGCAGTAAGGGGCGTGTCTACTCATGATATGGAGTAGAGAGCGTTCCGTGAACAGCCGAGCCGAGCGACAGAAAGATAGAGATGGCGGATAAAAAACAAAAGAGGAAAACGTCTGCCGAACGATAAAGCAAGTAGGACCCGTGTAAATATTGGATCAGTTTTCCAGCACTGGAGAGAACTCAAGGAGCGGAAGGACTGCGATCGGAAGCCAAGGTTGTTTTGTTTCTTCCCGATAGGTGAGTAACACCGTGTCTACACCGGAGGCGCCGCGCCGCAACAGCTAAAGCCTGCCTACACTGGACGCGTGTATTTCAGGTGAGAATGTAGTTGTTTAAAACTCAAATCTGCGGTTTATTTATAAAAACAGCGCCTATTTGAAAATGTGCTTCGCCAAGTACGCTGCTCTTTGCAGAATTACTGGACTTGCGTCGTTCCGTCCGCGGGAGTTCACACTCCCGAGTCTAACTCGTGAAGTCCGAACTACCGAGGATGCAAGTCCGAAATTTGCGTACTTGGTATTGAGAAACACGCGCAGACCTAACGTTATGTCACCAGACTATTTGCCTAATCTTCTCGGTACTTTAGACCGCGATGGAAACGCAGACAGCAACAGGTCTGGGGGAAAAAAGTTCCTGGGACATATTGTTCCAGGTAATTTCGGTGGAAAAGCAGCTTATGTTTCACAGAACTAATCGTTGCCTGGGTTGCGTAGGCTACATATATGTGGGGCGGATCTATCAAAATAGGGGCAAGACCCTTTTGGGGTATAGGGCCGTGTTTGTTTTGGTGATTTCAAATATCAACATTAGCTTCCAGAAATCGCTTACCCTGCCTTTAATATCCACTGTTTACTCCTCAGCTGCGTTGTCTTTTTACGCCAACTGTCGGTTTTCATTCAGATGCTAAATAGTCTCATAAAATGTGACAGAGGGATCAACTGCATCAATTAATCCTAAACGTAAACGAAAACTTGAATTTACTTCTGTCAGCATCCAATAAAAAGCCATCATTTTGCAGCACATTATTGCTAGTGAACCCTAATGGCACTAAACCTAGTGTCTCTTTTCACACATCATGATAACAAGAATGTTGAAAAGAAGCAGAGGTTTTGGGTGGTGACCCACCCTGCAGCGGGAGAAACTAGACCTATGCTGGTGCGAGGGCCTAATGCTGCATTGAGCCAGGAAATTAATGAAGTTAGGCTTATGTTCCAGCTGATGGAGTCGTGTCCCTCTAACACAAAACAAACATAACATTCCAGCATTTGTCTGGAAACAATGTCCTATTACCTCTGGTTTAGAAAATGTGGCTGTGATTAAAGGGAGTATTTTGGGGGCTTGAGCTGGATGGAATCTGAATGTTCGGCATATAAAGAATGAAGAGAACAAAACCCAATGTTCATTGGCTTATACAGAGTAGCTGTAATGCCGTTTGGATCTATTAGGTGTGCTCTTTGGCTGGTACAGAATTCTGCTCCCTGCAAAATGTCTTGCATAGAATGGGAAACACTTGTTCTTGTTTTATTATGCCTCTATATTCTGGCCCATCCTTAGTGAGCTGTTAAAGCCTAGTGCATAAGAACTGATGCAAGAGACATCTTCTTAAGCCTTACTAAAACCAAGCACTGACAACATGTCCTGCTCAGGTATTCAATTCAAATAATTCAGATAAAATGTCATTTTGATCCAGCAAGCTTTCATGAAGTTAAGTGCAAATTTGCTATTTTACCTAATATTGTGTACTATGTGGAGCACTTTTACTACTGTGTCTTTGATGAAACAAACCATGTTTATTTATTTACCACTTATTTAAAAGTCTTAAAGGGATAATTGACCCAAAAATGAAAATTCTGTTATCATTTGCTCACCCTTATCTCATTTTAAACCAATATGATGCATCTGTGTGCTTCAACATTGCACACAGAGGGATATTTTCAGAATATCTTTTTTGTGTGTGTTTTGTGGGTAAACTATCCCTTTAAGATTCACTACTGGCACCATTTATTTCATAACCTCCCATGAAAACAATTTTGTTCCTACACTACAGTAAAGTTTGGGGTCAGTAAAATATTTTTAATAAGAAACTAATACATTTATTCAGCAAGGATCCATTAAATGTATCAAAAGTGACAGTAAAGACTTTTATAATGTTACAAAAATAATTATTTCGAAAGAACTTTCTATTCATCAAAGAATCCTGAAAAAAAATGAATCTGTATTACCACTGTAAAAAAAAAAAAAAAAAAAAAATCTTGCTGACCCCAAACTTTTGAACAGTAGTGTATCTGTCTGGTAATTAGGGCAAAATATATAAATCTGGTAAAAAGGACAAAATAGTGCATACTGATTTTTTTTTTTTTTTTTTTTTACAGTGGTAATACATGGAAAATCAGTGTATTCATAAAACAGTCTCAATTTTGAAACTGGCTCTTTGTTTTCCACACATTCAAGCTCAAAGTCCCACTGCACAATCCACTTCCTCTAAAAAAACTTCAATATTAAATCTCCTACAAGTGTTTTAAAGCTTCTAGCCTCCATTTCTCATGTTCATATTGGCTCCAGATGACATAAACCTTCACCTCATTAGTGCTGACAGCTTAGGGCTGAGGTTGTCTGGTCTTCTGTGTCCCAGATGAAGGCATCATGTGGCCCATGTGATTGCAGCGCTGTGCTCCTTTGCTTTCATACGCAGGCTGGCGATGCTGGAGGATTTGCGATCTGGTTCAATGCTGAGATCATATCCATTAATGGTTCCACCCACTCCAGAATTGCCAAAAAGACTGCCCATGTGTGTCTGTCCCATGTTCCCACCTGGACTTGGCATACCAAGAAAATCAGACACACCACTAGCAGAGTGAGGGTGAGGGGTCATGCAGGAAGCTACAGTATCACAAGGTACCACGCAGCCAGGCACTGGTGAGGCTGCACTGCTGCCACTTAACCATGATGGGTTCTGAATCTAAAACATAAACAAAGAAAAACATATTTAATCACTTAAACATATTTAAAAATATGAGTGAGTCATTTGAATCATTAACTTAAATGACTCATTCATAATGCTGATTCATTCACAAGTGTCTGACTGCATCCTAATATGCATACTTCCGTACTATATATCAGGCGGAAAACAGTGTGTGGAATGACTAGTATGTCCGAATCCACAATATTCATAAAACAGTATGAAACCTAATTTGTAGATATATATCTGGATTTCATTCATATACTATAAACATTCATACTACTGTATATAGAACAAACTTTTTTAACAGTTGCAATGCAGTAACTTACCCTAATGTAATAAGAAATACCCTACTCACAGAGTATGCAATTTCGGATGGAGCCTCTGCTTTATGAGTGAGTCACTGAACTATTCACTCAACTGTTTCATTCAAAAACATTAATTCATTCAGGAACAAAATAACTATCTTTATGAGTGACTCACTGATTCATTCACTCAAATGATTCACTCAAATGAAAACACTGATTCATTCAGGTATGCTGCTACTGTAAATATTGTGGATAAAACGTAAGATGTAAATATAAACTTCTTGATCATTAAACTGTTGTATAAAAACAGTATCACTTTTGCAATTGTGTTGCTGGTCTAAGATCAGCATGGCTGTGATTCGACTGCACGTCACATCATTTTTAAAGACTAAGCATCAAACGCAGTTTTTAAATTTAATCAACTTCATTTGTATATAGATAGAAATGTATGATCGGTAATGCAGATTTTCCTTTTACCTGTGCATAATTTTCTGGTCGTGTAAGAAGAGGAAGCTCATATGTTGTTGAGAAGTGTGTTCGAACCTGCTGCATCTGACCAAAGCGTTCTCTTTTTCTCCATTTGGCTCGGCGATTCTGAAACCACACCTGCAGGAAATATCTGATTATTTGAAATATCTGTCTGCAAAATCTCAAGATTTCGAGTGAATACATTGTGTATTCTATTGTATAAAACTTCATGCTGTTTCTATTTTGGTACTGAATTACTGATGCAGCTTATAACGGTGCACATTATTACTAAAGTCTATCTACTGAGAGCAGGATTCTCCTTCTAGTGACTTGTAGTGAAAAACTGAACACATGCAAAGCCATAAATCGTAAGGCACATGAAAGCCATGCCACGGCTCCTCAGCTGACGTCTTTAATGTGCTGTCCACACTACGCTATTTATGCATGGATTTGAACTCTCCCCTGCCAGCACAGGTTGGAGCTCTGCTCTTTGATAACTGTTCCTCTGTCTCCCCTCAGCCAGTGGGTCCAGCCTCGCTTATGTCTGGAGCAGGTCCACCTCATCAATCACAATGAGGCCAGTTCTGATCCGCTGTTAGTGCGCCGTGACACAAACCAACAACCCCAAACCACAGCTGAGTGCTCTCAGACCTTAAACGTATGCTTCTATATAGTATGATTTGTGAAAGTGCACCCAGGTACGTTTATGCCATGAGTATATATATATATATATATATATATATATATCAATTATTATAATGTTTCTGCTCTTGCTTGTTACATTAAATTACTAAAATCCAGAAATATAGATATTTACATGCGTATGTCTGAAGCAGATTTAAAGGGATAGTTCACCAAAAAATGACATTTCTGACAAAATATACTCATGTTGTTCCAAACCTATATGCATTTCTTTTTTCTGCAGAACATTAAAGAAGATATTTTGAAAAATGTTGGTAACCAAATAGTTTTGGTTCCCATTGACTTCTATTGCATGGGCACAAAAAAACAACATTTGGTGACCAACCAAAAATAGAATATCCCTTTAACTTTGCAGAATTTATTACAGGTAAAATAATGAGTAAATATGTAAATTCGGTATGATTGTTTCCACCCTAAAAATACATTATATATGATACATTACTGACAAAGCATAATAAAGCAATAGAGGACAATACACACATGACTGGAGTTCAGTATTCTGCTATATTTCAGTAGAATAAAGTCATGTTCTGACATTTACATGATCTCATTCATTATTTACTTACTCATTATTGACTTGTAAACAGACATGCATCTGTTGTGTTCAGATGAGAGATTCCATGAATTTATATTACAGATGTTTGTTTTTCCAATAAGATCCTGTCAAGTGTCTCCCTCAACCATTCCTGTCATGTCACACTATGATAAAGAATGTTTGTTTCTATTTTTCTATCCAAATGAAACACACACACACACACACACACACACACACACACACACACACACACACACACACACACACACACACATCAGTAAAAGGTCTTGAGATATTCAATTTGTTATTGATTTAGAAAAATTGTTCTCCAAAATCACCATTGGACCAAACAGATATTAACTCTCTGGTATGTAATTTATGGAAGATGACTCCCATATTTAAGTAGTTATCCATTTATGCATGAGTATGCTTTCATGGACTAATTTATAGGGCAGCGGCCATCTCTCCATACCACTGAGCTTAAACACGGATTGTGGAATGTATCTCTGTCCAATCACACTACGGTTTCCAAAATCCCCAAGAGCCCTAGACAGGATAACACACTATGGCACGCTGAATAGGGAACCATAAAAGTTACGAAAGATACAATGCATTTTCACTTTTCTTTATTTGAGCAACAAAATATATTGCTTGAATTAACTTAAGTTGTCCTCTAGGAGCCATTTACATATAAAGTAATTTGATCTTTCAGCCCAATGTCATGGCCTGCTCCTGACATCCAAGTGCCATTATGATCATGCTATCTATTTTGGGAATCTTTGTAATTTAATCCCTGTCTCTTTGGACATTTATATTGTTTTTCCTTGGACTTCGAAATTTAGAGCAATCAGAGATAATGACCTAAGATCAATGATCCGAGCAGCATCTGTATACTCTCTGTATTTATGTTGTTCCTCTTTCCTCTACAAGGGTGGAAATGTGCTGAAGATGAATTGAAGGACATTGTACGATGTAAATCTTTTTTACATTAAACATTTGGTTTAATGGATAAACTAAACCAGCTGAGCAGGCTGTAAGGCATTATATGAGACAGAAAGAAGTATGGAAGCCACTTTCTGCAGCACAATAAAAAAGCAAAAAGGTAATTGTGACTTTTTATTTTACAATTCCGACTTATTTCTCACAATTCCAAATATATATATATATAGAAATTTTTACTTTTTTTCTTTTTTGCACAATTCTGACATTATTTCTCATAATTATGAGTTTATATCTTGCAATTTTGAGTTAACATCTCGCAATTCTGATTTTTTTTTCTTAAATCCAAGTTTATAACAATTCAGACTTTATTTCTCACAAGTGCAATTTTTGATTCTGACTTTTCAAAAGTACAGATTTATAACACGATAATGACTATTTCTTGCAGTTGCGAGTTTATATCTTGTGAGTTAACACCTGGCAATTTTGCACCTCGCATTTCAATTTTTTTTTCTTAGAATTCCAAGTTCACAATTCTGACTTTATTTCTCACAACTGTGATTATATATCTTGCGATTTTGAGTTAACATCTCACAAATCTGATTTTTTCTCAAAATGTCAAATTTATAACAATTCTAACTATTTCTCGCAATTGTGAGTTTATAGCTTGAGAGTTAACATTTTGCAATTCTGCGTTTATTTATCACAACTGCAAATGTATATCTTGCAATTTTGAGTTAACAACCCACAATTTTGTCTTTTTCTCAGAACTGCAAGTTAACATCGCAATTATTTTGCGACATTTTTTCTTGTTACTCTAGTTTTTCTACAGCTTTTCTGTTTTTTCATGATTCTCAGATGCAGTCTTTCTCCTTCGCTCTTTCTTTTCTTCAAACTCAAAATCTGAAGGGAAATATGGATGTTAGAAAGTGAAAGAGGAGAATGTTCAGGCTGGAGTTTGTTTACATTTCATGTTTAATTTCCTGACGCCTAAGCCCCCGGCTTTCCAGAGCTGCCCCCTCTGACCTCTCAGAGACCCACAGACTGGAGCAGTGGACCTTTTGTGTGGATCCACAGACACACACATACACATACTCTCATTGTACGCTGCCATGTATAAGCAGACGTTATATGTGTGCTTCACTACACACAAGTGTACGCATCTCAATATGCATGTTTAGAAAATAAAAAGATACCAAATTACATTCCAAAATGTTCCAAGTATGTCCAGAGGACAAAAACTATGATATCATCCAAAACATCCTCTTTTACAGAGTGTTGAGGGAAAAAGTCCTGTCTGATAGAGAGAGCGAGCAGGACAGAGCAACAGCCAGCACTAAACAACAGCGCTGGGGAGGAAAGCAGGAGGGGCTCATCTCGATTACATATGTCTGTAGGTATGTTTTTGAAATATGGGTCAAACCCTGTAGTCACTCAACAGAGTCTGCACTGTGTTGTCAGCCTACAGAGGTAATTAGACTCATGTGTGTGTGATAGTTGGTTCTGTTTGGACTCGGAATGGATGCAGTTACTGCACTGTACCTTCAAAACATGGCCAGGTTCCTGACAATGCCTCACTCTCTGCATGGAAATTGATTATGGCATCTCAAACTGTGTTTTCTTCCCCTGCCAGAGAACAAGTGTTTTTTTCCTCCCTAACTCTTTTTAACATCCTCAAACACTGTGGTGTAGAGAGGTACATTAAACAGAGACTAGAAGTTTGGAAAAAATATTTGGGTCCAACTTCTCTGTCATGATGTGAGTATTGAGATCTGAGTCTTGCACAGCAGAGGCTATTGTCCATTTTTCTTCGCAGAGCAGAATCTAAGAGCAGAATCTACAGACTTTATGGGCTGATTTTGGGAGGAAAAGACTTTAAAATGTTCAAACTGAGTTGCTAGAACTAAATGGACCTTCTAGAAAATACATTTTTATTTACCGAGATTATTACCAAATAATAATAATAATAATAATAATAATAATAATAATTATTATTATTATTATTATTAATAATAATAATAATAATAATAATAATAATAATAATGATAATTATTATTGTTATTATTATTATTATTATATTATATTATTATAACATTATTATTGTTATTATTATTGTTATTATATAAAACAATAAAATATGATCCATCCTTCCATTATCCAAACGCTTCTCCCGTTTAGGGTCACTATAAATATTATTTTAAAAAGAATTAAATAATATTTTGGTATAATATCATATATTAAAAATAGCATAATGTTTTATAAAAGTAATAATAGTAATATATAAATAATTAAATTCTTATTTTATTAAAAGTATGAACTATTATTTTAATACAATGTTGAATATCATTTTATATAATATTATATATTAATGAAAGTGGCCATGTTTTATAGTAATAGTTAAAATAATCATATTGCTGTTTTACAAACTGAAGAACAATTCACTGTTTTGTAATAACTGACAGACTTCATGGAAATAAAAATAACACTCAGTATTCATTTCTAAACTACCGCAGCTCTTCTGAAGTGTATATGAATTTTAATGTAATTTACACAGCAAATATATCAAATTCTTACAAGGATGGGTTGACCAGGCCTACCTGCACCCTTGCTTCTGTGAGGTCTGTCCTGAGTGCTAGTTGTTCTCGAGCGTAGACATCTGGGTAATGTGTCTTCTGGAAAACCTTCTCCAGCTCCTCCAGCTGATAGCTGGTGAAGGTGGTGCGGTTCCGTCTCTTCTTGCCTTTGTTGCTCTCGGCTTCACTCTTGTCCAGAGGACTGCCGAGCTCAGAGACAGGCCGTTCTGCTTGACCTTTGACCCCGGAGTCTTTCACATTGATGTAACTACCATCAATACCTGTGGGATCAGCAGACTGAGGCATCTCTGTGTCTGTCAGTCCAGTGCCATCTTTACCTGGAAATAGACATATTTCTAGTCATTAATTGTGAAATTAGTGTTTGCACAAAATATAGGAGAAAGAGGGTTTATGTTGTCCTGTTTCTCAACCCATTACCATCCTTACAGAAAAGTAACTTAATTAACTAAAGCATTGTTGATGAAGTGTCTGAAGTGTGGAGACAAATTAACATGGAACCACATTCACAAAAACTCTCATCTACTCCTATACAAATATTCTTTATTTCAACATAAAGTTGGTTCTGTTGTCACCTTAAAGAGCCTCTAATGTATAACAAGCCTTTCTTTAACTTAGCTGAAAATATGTTCTCCATGTTGGATGCCTGAATCAGTATCTTGATGAAAGTACAAACATGCCAGGATTGTAAGTAAATAATCAAAACATGCCTGTTCAAATCATGCTCTACTGAGGCTCTCAGTTCCATGATCTTTTCAACAGTGTCAAAGTTATCTGGGTGTTTAGGGTGTTATAGTCCCAGACAGTCTGAACCTTTTCCGCTCATCTTTGAGCAATTCAGCCAAACTATTGCTTATTTTGTACTTGATGAGGTTGCAGGCACTCCGCTTCGCGTCGTGCCTAACAACGCCCTTCAGCCGTGATTTATTCACGATACAGCACGGCCTCTCGTACCTTATTGCTTACTTATAAAACGGTTAGTTCCATTCCTCGATTCTGATTGGTCAGCAGCTGTGTTTTATTCACGATACAGCACGGCTATGACCGCTTCACCCAACCGTTCTGTGTATCACTGAGCAACACCCTTAGCAACCACCCTTAGCAACATAAACAATCAATAGCATCAAAACTGTTTAACGTATTATGTAGTAGCTTGCTATTTATTTAATGAAGTATGAGTGACCCCTGCTGGCGTTATGTTGCATCTTTCATCTTTAATTTTGAGACGACGCCCTTCCCCAGTCTAATAAACGCTTCTCACGAATTTGTTGATGTGTGTGCGCATCTGTGTGGAAGCCTACAGTTTCCGAAGTGAGGAGGGAATATTACTGAATTTACTAGTTTTCTGTTTCAGGTATGATTCTGTATGTCCATCAGTTTACATGGTAATGACGCTTGTAAACTCGCGCTGTGCCGCGAATCGGTCTGTTTTAAAACTAAAAGACGGAAAACAGACATTTCTCATGCTGAGAGATAAGCAGATGTATGTGTGTGAGAAAATATCATATTGGTGTTAATACAATAAATGACACAGCGGATGATAAGAGTTCTTATTCTCTGTTTTTATTTAAGAACCATTAGATGAGGCATGTTCGGAACATTCTCTTGCTCATACTGTTGCTGTCAGGAGCTATTTTTTAGTGGAAGGACAGCATTTCACAAACTTGCTTCAAAAAAGTAACATTTCAGTACATAAATTTTGGGTTTTAATATTTTTATTGTGGAGGTAACCGTTTTTATAGTAGCAATAAGGTACTAAAGAATGCAGTGCTGTCCCTTCGTGAATAAATCACGGCTGAAGGGGTTCAGGCACCTCCGCTTGGCGTACGTGCCTAACAGCGCTAACCGTGATTTATTCACGTATACAATGCCTCGAGTACCTTATTGCTTACACACACACACACACACACACACACACACACACACATATATATATATATATATATTCAGACCCACTTTATATTAAGTGTCTTTAACTATTATGTACTACCATTATGTACTGACCCCTTAGCTCTTTAAACCTAACCATACCATCCCATCTCATCTCAACAACAATACCATGTTTTGCAATACCAAAATACCAAAATGAATGACTATTGTTTGATATAAGTACATTTGTGCTGCCATTTTGGCCAGGACTCCCTGGTAGAAGAGATTTATATCTCAATGGGATATTTCCTGGTAAAATAAAGGATAAATAAATAAATAAATAGTAGTTAAAGACAACTACACGTGATATTTACGATGATTTTTTCCTTTGTTTTTGTCTCATATGCCTCATATTTTATCACATGCAGTTCAATGACACTGTTGCCTCCTGGCACTCTTTATAGCTTTTGATAAAACTTTATAAAAGGCAGATTTGTTGATTGCTGTGGGCCAAAAGTAAATGTTGCATTATATCCAAATACTGTATATTGTATTAAAATTTATTAAAAATTGTCAAATTAAAAAGTATATTATTTTCGGTGCCGACAGCCTTAGATTGTCACATCACAATAAAAGGCAAAAATGCCAAAATGTATATTATTAAACAAAAAAAGTATATTATTAAACAAAAATTTAAATAACAATTAAAAAATAAATTATTTTGAATTAAATTCTATATTTCAATGCAAAAAATAATTATATAAAAAAATAAAAAAATAAAACAAAAACATAAATTAGAAATGAAGATAGGCCTCAATGGCATGTATTTTCCTGTTTTTCCCTTCCTCTTGTGATATGGCACGGCAGGTCAAAATCAAAGGTCATAATGGGCCACCTTTGGCCTGCGGGCCCCGATTTGAGCATCCCTGGTTTAGAGTATCAGTTTTTTTGCCATAACATTTTGTGATAACATAGTTCCTCTGTCTCTCTGTGTTTGGCAAGAGAACTCATCGTAATTGCTGTGGTGAGCACTTTCAGTCCCACCCTGCTGTCTTTCCTTGGCTTTGTAGCCCATGTTATGCTGAATCTGCGTACCACCAAAGTTTTTAAACAGTGCCATTGCATGTTTTGCATTTCAGAGCCAAAGTTCCTCGGTTTTGGCTGCCATTTCGCATTGACAGCAATAGTCTGGGTTTGATAACTGTCCAAATGTTTGGGGATTTTAGAGATGCTCTGTGTTGTTGTTTACTTGCTACAGTATATAGAATGCAGAATCTAACTAATGACTGGGAGATATACATTTCATCCGATACTGTTTTTAAAAAAAGCTGCCAAGCATTATTTGAAACACTGCAGAATGCCTGGATTTGCATTACATAGTCTGTGCCTGGCCATTTACACTTGATATATAGCAGCACTCGTTGACACAATGCCTCAGCACTTTAACAGAATTCAACAGTGCCTTGACTTAGCTTCATTGCGCAATGGTTACTCGTTTTTTTAGCAGATGCCTTTAGACCCAGTGAATTACAACACATTTATTTCAGAGCCAGCTCCCTTGTAGTAGCCTGGGATGAAATATTTTGCTCAAGGGCGCACTAGTGAAAGGGAATCTCTGTAAATACAGTATCAACTCTTTGAGGATATAACCTGTTACCTTTGGGCAGCCAGCCCATTTAACATTAGATTACATTTATGCATTTGGCAGATGCTTTTATCCAAAGCGAACTGCATTGCAAGGTATACATTTCATCAAGTTCATCTATTCCTTGGGTATCAAACCCATGATCATGGTTTTTGTAGCACGATGCTATACTACTTGAGATGCAAGAATTCTACAAGAATACACAACTAGTACCAAATGCCTGCCTACAAGCTTACATCCCTACCAAATTACAATATTTATATGGAAACTGATCATTTTCCTACGGACATACTAGCAAATTTCCCCTTTGGAAACAAATCTAATAATGAAAAAAGGGGGTCTACTTTTACAGGTCTACTTCAGTACTGATGATGGTATTGCAAATGTCCTCCAGCCTAGAACATATTCTTGTATTTTCCTTTCTGTAAACAGGTGGTTACACTAATACCACTTTTAAATAATCAATTCACACCCAGGCAGAATGTTTAATAAGAGGACACGCTGGTAGCACTCACTCCCCAGAGAACATTAACTCCGTCCTGATGGAGTGGACTGTGTCTTTGAATTAGTAGAGGTCAGATGTTTACTAGGAGTGGCTATTTAATCACTGCAAGAAACAAGGAGAAAACATCAAAGTGTGATTTAACTAGTTGTAAAGCAGCAGGGCACCCGTTAGCTTTTATAGAATGTGATGGTCTGGGTCAACTCTAGATATAAGACACCCTGTAAATCACAAAAACACTTGTCAGTCAGTAAAATTCATGTAATTTTAGGGTGAAAAAATGTCATTCTGTGGATATTAAATCCATGGATTCTTCATGGAACTATATATAGATGCCAAAAAAGAACTATTTTTTTTAATAAGGTTCTAATTTTAAACAAGAAAGTTCTAATCTAAGTTACCTAATCTAAACAATATGACCTCCAACTGAAAAACTCAAGCAATTAACTGAGCATTCAGTTATCTCATTAACTGTAAGGTTAAATCACACTACTATATGTTGCAGATACAGGTATCTGTGCAGAAGCAAAACTTCCAGATGTTCCTGTGAGAAGATCAATGCCTGCGAGCCGCACAGGAATGTGGATTCTGTGGGAAACCAGGACAGTGTTTCCGTTAAATCTGAGCTCCTGATAAATGACCTCACACATGACTCCCATATACCGCAGAACCGTGCCAGCTTTCTGTCTCCAAGACTTCACTCCCAGATGCGCACTATAACTTAAAATAGCTCATGAAGAGGATGTAAATATTGTCTTCATTGCATGCACTGTGAAGTAAAGTATTTTGCATAATGGCAGAACATCTATAGAGATGTGTGTGTGTGTGTGTGTGTGTGTGTGTGTGTGTGTGTGTGTGCAGAAGCAATCAAAACAACAAAAGAGCAACAGTATAACTGTTGTGATAAGTCCCGGTTAGTCTAACACAGTACACATAGCAAGTTTTCTTTATTTTTTTATAATAATTAATTATTATATTATTATTATTTTTATAATAATTAAACATAAAACAATTAGAATAGAAAAAGAATAGAGAACATTCGATTCAAATATTTATTAATAAATAAAAAGAAAACAAGTAGATAGGATACAAATAGAGAGTTCTGGTTCTAGAGTTCTACATCACTATAGTAACACTCTAAAATAATGAAATAAAGATACATTTAACAACATATGATGTAACATAATTCACACAGAATTCTGGGAATGTATATTTAGGTTTGTTCACTGTAAATTATATGATGACTTTATTTAAGGTCCAATTCTCACTATTAACTAACTATTAACTATGAATTTTACCTTAGTAAACTCCTAATTACTGCATATTAATAGTTGGTAAGTTTAGGTATTGGGTAAGATCAGTGTTGGGGGTAGCTCATTACAAGTAATGTGAGTTATATAATCAGATTACTTTTTTTTCAAGTAACTAGTAAAGTAATGTATTACTTTTTAATTTACAAGAAAATATGCGAGTTACTTTTTCAAAGAAGTAATGCCAGAGAAATCGGGAGTAAGTGCAGAGGTGTTGTGACTATAATGGTTACTTCTAGACTGTAACCACTGCGAACATGCATTTATTCATCTCATTTGCACAATATCTTTGCTGCTGACCTTCAATGATCCAATTTAACCATACTAAGCAGCAAAAATGACTTTAGATAAACATAACAATTGTTTTTCAATGGTTTTTTTTTATTATTGCTGAAGAGTGTTGAACTTTATTCTCCTGTCTTATTCTTCATGCAATCTAGAATGGTAGCACAGCTGAAAGGTTTTTTTGAGCTGCGCCCTCTACTGTACAGGCGGGAATTTACATTTCCTTCAGCCTGAGGCTCATTCATTTCACTTTTGGTGTGAACATTAAAAAATTCTGTAATTAATTACTCACACTCATGCCGTTCCAAACCTGTAAGACCTTCATTCATCTTTGGAACACAAATTAAGGTGTTTTTTATGAAATCTGAGAGCTCTCTGACCCTGCATAGACAGCAACGCAACCGTAATGTTCCCAGACCCAGAAACATAGTAAGGACATCGGCAAAACAGTCCATGTGACATCAGTGGCTCGATTTCAATTTTGCGAAGCTATGAGAATACTTTTTGAGAGCAAAGAAAACAAAAATAATGACTTTATTCAACAATTCTTCTCCCCCGAGTTAGCGTCTTCTGCCATTTTGGAGAGTACGACGACGCATGCGCGTGCTTTCTCCTGACCGTAAACAAAGCTGATTATGTTGATTACGTTCAGGGGAAGGTATTCTCGTAGCTTCGCAAAACTGAAGTTGAGCCACTGATGTTACATGGACTGTTTTACCGATATCCTTACTACGTTTCTGGGTCTGGGAACATTACAGTTGTGTTGCTGTCTATGGAAGGTCAGCGAGCTCTCAGATTTCATCAAAAATATCTTAATTTGTGTTCTGAAGATGAACAGAGGTCTTACAGGTTTGCAGTGACATGAGGGTGAGTAATTAATGATAGAATTTAGATTTTGGGGTGAACTATCCCTTTAATTTCGTTTAAATATTTTGTCCATGATGTCACACCTCTGAAAACTGTTATCCACACAATTAACTAACATACCAGGAAACAGTGTGCAGAATTAATCAAATGTGTAAAACCTTCAAGATTCAAGCCCGGCAGATCAAGCTCACTATACAGTAGATGTTTAATAGCCAACTTAATATCCCATCAATTGTTGAATGCTGGTTTATTTGCACATGTCATTTTGTATGGAGAGGTTATGTAAACCAGTCAGCGATTGTCGTTTTAGGCCTCCCAGTGGTGGGGGAATGAAAGCTTGAATGATATCTCTGGGAGTCCATACCACACATCTGCCTCTGAATAATGCCCTACTCCCTATGCTGCAAGTCATGAATCTCTCAGGGTTTTGGAGAGGTTTCATGCTTTGGTGTGGTACTTCATTAATATTTCCAAAATTGTATAAAATTTTGAACTGATTTCAAAAAGCACTGTCAGATTACAGCATTAGTTGGGGATTAACCCTGATATTCCTTCTGTTGGAAGTAGTTCTACTATAAGACTGATGATTTTAAACAACTAGATACTCAAGTCCATTCTTAAGTACAATTAGAAAAGTTCTAAAACAAGTTTTGGCCATGTGTTATTGTTTTTAACACTTTAAAGCTTTGATGAACATACTGTGTTACTGTCACTGTAGCTTTCCAGGGCTCTGATTGGCTGGAAAGAGCTAAACACCCTCTCATATTTTGGATATAGGTGGCGTGATCACATGACAAGTTTACAACCCGCACTTGAAGAAGTGTTATCTTGAGTCAGAGCACATTTTCTCTTCTCTCTGTGTTGATCAAAAGTTTGTCAAGATTCTCAGCTTTCCAATGTTCTCCGACTGGTCAATCAGACTTGCTTGAGGCTGATCTCTTACCCTTGACATTTACAGCACAAACCACAAATACGCTCCAAGAATGGTGTGGGAACCACACAGTGTTCGTTCTCCTCAAATCACAGACAGGAAAAACGCTCTATAAGTACAGCACTGTCTGTGCATCATCTAACAATAATATCTTCATGACAGGGATCCTTGGTGATTATCTCATATCTTCATGTCTGCCTAGGAATTTGGTATTACTAATAATTTAACAAACATTATTTTTTAAAATCTTAAATATGTATTACATCCATGTCCAGTTAGACAGACAGAATATTTTTTTATTATTTACAAATAGCCGTAAATATCACTGTAATGATTTTTAAGGACAAAAAAAAATTAAATAACTGAAATAAAATAAAAAACACCATCCAATTTATTCAAATACCTAGTGCTAATGGCCTCAAAATATAGTAAACATATGCCAAATAAGAGTTTTTTAAAATTTATTAATTGTGTGTTTTAGCTTGTCCTATATATATTATTGTCTCTTCAAATGTGATTATTATTACAGAAGACAAACATTTTATGTGCACAGAGCTCTTGAAGAATATTATTTGTTTATATTTCATTGTACAACGTTTAATAAAAGAGCAGTAAAAACTAAGCTGTAGGCTAGATAATATGTAGTCTTTTTGTGTGTGTGATTTGTTTGCTTGTTTGTTTGTTTTGCTTTAAAAGTAGAGGCATTTCTAATAATAATCCGGATGCATTCTAATTTTTGATCGAATGGTTTGAATGTTAAGACTGTTTTCGATAGAATTAATCAGTGTAATACTTTTAATAGCCTAACAGTTGTAGCCAAATATATTAACTACGTTTTTAAATGTCCTGTGCAGACAAATACAAATACAAGATACAAAATACACGATACAGTATTTCATTAATTGTTTATTTAACTACTTTTATCAACTCACGTCAGAACAGCAAATTAATTTAATTTCAGCTGTATTAAATTGTCGTAATATAGCCTACAGACTGTTCCGACTACATGATAAAATAGGCTAGCCTATATTGAAATGGTTAAAAAAAAAAAAAAAAAAAAAAAAATCAAATAACTTCAATGAAAGAAACAATTAATTTAATGAATATAATAAGATTTTTCTGACGCCAATAACAAAACTTGCCTTAATTTAATACATTGATGATACATTCGGTGTCTGTTTTCACTGGCCTGCGGTCAACACATCGTAAATAGCCTATGCGTGATTTACAGCCACAAAGATGGATTTTCATGCCGCTGTTTGTAAGTAAGAAGAGGCTGATAATCTGACTTTTAGTCACTGTAGCCTATGCATTTAGTAACATCTGTAGTATTTCCATGACTTCTGCTGATTGTTTATGAGACCACCAGACGAATTGTTTATATGTTTTTTTTTAGTAAAAAACCCAAGAATTTTCGGCAACGTCCGAGTGACCATAAAATGTTAGATGTGACAAATAACAGGCGGGAATGAATGTGGATTTGGATAATTGCAGCCTTCAGAAAGTGCTTGAACGGTTTGTAGCTTAATGGTCCGATAAATCATTCTGAGGCAAAGTCTATTTTATAATATAGCCTACTTGTCTGAATAGGCTTAAATGAATCAGGCCTAATTATGTTTAACATTTATTTAGTGAATTTACGCTTCCTCGTTTGTAGCTCACTGCATTAAACAGAAAAGTCATATTTCTTAAATCCTAACACACAACACACACAGTTAAGCGAAATAATAATAATAATAATAAAACATTTATTCGATTTAATAAATACAAAGATGTCATGAAGAAGAATCCTGGACTGTTTTGCGATTAGGTATCAGTTAGAGGGATTTTGATTTTTAGATTTTGCGGATACATTTAGAAAGTGTCCTATTTGCCTAAGATTTTTAAGTTTTTTTTTTCGGACTAAATAATTTTCAGCCTATTACAAGGTAAAAAATATTCTAAATATTCAAAGTTTCAAATTACTGTCCTTATCAATTATTTAAAAGTGGTAGAAAATTGAAAAAAAAAAAAAAAAAAAAAGTTGGTGACTTCAGCACCACTTTGACTGTATTTAAGGCACGTAAAACGTAATTTTTTAGCGGGGTGAACTGTGCATATTATGGAACAAATATGTGAGCAAATTGAAGTTTATAGGCTACTCAGATTGTTAAAGGCCTTCTTTTACACTTCTTATAGACCACAGGAAAATGATCAGATTCCACTGCCATTTTAGGCATCAGGTGGAAATATAACTAAATTGCATGAAATTTCTGAAGATATAGGCTACTGATTAACACACAAACCACATCTACTGTAGATGCCACTCACCATAGCATGAGATGAGCGCGCCGTCTTCCAGTTTGGTGTCTTCAGGAGGAGTTTTACATGTGGGTCTCTGCATGAAAAGATGGTACTTGCTGTAGGCGCTCTCGGGTGTGCTATCATCCAGTGACGGACACTCTTGGTGGAAAGGACTCCGCGGCTTGTCCCCGTAAGATTGACCTTTGGCGGGGAGGAAGGTGGGACTGTATTTGGAGTCGCTCGGCTGGAACGTCCTGTAAGGACTGGCCTGTTGGACTCTTCCTTGCCCTGATGATGGCGAATAATATGAATCCATGGAGGTCATATCGCAGTATGAGACGCACGTATCTGCGTTCATACCGACAAAAAACTGAGGCAAAATATCCTAACTTTTTTTTTTTTTGTAAATCTAAACGTCACCCTCGCTCGAGTCTCCTCTCATTCACAGACGGCCATGCACTTTCTCACACACCCACACCAGGGCGACAGCTGGAGTTGGTTAAAATGATTCAGATGTTTTCCAGAGACTAGGCAAAAGCAAATGCTAGAAAGCGTCTTTAAGGTTTGGAGGAGAGAGAGAGAGAGAATTCTGGACGGAGGATGTTGTCCTGGTGTCTGCTGGAGCCGGTGGTCCCGTCATGATAAGAGGTTAGGAGCTTTTCCCTCCAGCTAACACGTGAGGAACACAACGGGACAGTAATGCAATTAGGGACGTGACTGACAGAATATAATGTCATACACAAAAATTTTACACGAAAATATTTGAAAAACTTCCATCATTATTTAATCAAAATGGTTAAAAATTGCAATGTAAAATATATGAAAAAAAGAGATTATGAGGCCTATATGCACAAAAGTAGGAAAGTTTTTAATAAAAAAATATAACATTTCTGATATTTTGCAATTATAAAAGTTTACTATTTCAATTAAATCAGCTTTACTGCTGGTTGTTATTTAATTAGAGAAGAATCTTGCAGGTTGAGTTGTAAAGTCATCAGTTTAACCAATAACAAATGAGTTACAAGATGAGTTACCTGATCACCACCTTATAAGTTATAAGACTCTGTAAAAATATTGGATTTTCACGCTTTTTGCATTAATGTACTTGTATATCTTAACGTCACATGTTGTTCTTTATTTTTATCAGTATAATTTTTAATAATATCGCAAGTGCCTAAATTACTGAAAATAACAGCGTTTGCAGCTCTGACAGCTTTAACTGACTAATGGCATCCATCTGCATCTCACCAACACAATGTGCTCAGCAGCTCTATGAACAGAGTCATGTTTTTGCTTGTTTGTTTGTTTGCTTTTGGCAAAACATATTACATTTGCATTTTCACACAAGGACTTTTTTAAGGTAATGAGTGATATATGTGACGAGTTTTTTTCTCTAATGAAGTTACATATTTTAGAAAAAGGAAGCTCTATAAAATATGATCTCTCCAAGACCATATTCCTGGGAATTGTGATTTTTGCATTGCTTTTGGCATGCACTAGTTAAGCTACTACACTATTAAAAAAATAGTTGTTTCAACTTAAAATAATTTGTTACCCAGCTGACTTAAAATAATTTGTTACCCCGATGACTTAAAATGTTTAGTTTAGTCAACTTGAAATTTTAAGTTACTCAGTGTTAATTTAAGGGACAACTGGAATATTTTAGTTGACTAAACTAAAAATCTTAAGTTGAAACAACTTTTTGAAACAATTTTTTTTTACAGTGTATGTTTAGTTTGTAAGTCTGTATTTTTTGTACTTTATTCAACAATTTATATGATGTAATAGTACACACACATTGTCAGAACAACTGCAACAACAACTTTAACATTTACAATGCTGCAACACTGAATGTGTTTAAGAAGGCTTAAAATATATTATATCCATGAAAATGTCTTTTCTAATCTGTTTATAATGAGGGGGGAGGGGGGGGGGGGGTTCCCGGCAAACTTATTTGACAGTTTCTAAAAGGCAAAGCAAGTCCCAGGACCATTTATTATAATAGAATTAGATCTTTTTGATTTGCTGGGTTTTTCTGTAAAATTACATAACAAAAAGATTTGTACATTGTTATTTTATTAAATCTTCTCCAATTAGAAAATGATTTGCAAGGAGAGAAGCCTAAGTTAGTAGTCATAATCTGAATATCCGTCAACAAAAGTTTGTTCTGTCTATCTAATTACATCTTTGACCTTCCTGTCCAGTTCAAGAATCAACAGGGGGAATAAAAAAGACCAGATCAGATTTAGACCTATACCTTGATGCCTGGCTAGCCTATAATGATAATTACAGGAATGCTGGAAATTTGTGAAAGCAACAGAATGATTGAGAAAAAAACAACGCCTCAATTTACTGCTCATATCACAAATGGCAGCACCGCCACATCTCTCAGTATTCCCCGTCACATTTTTGGAAGGATGTATGTAAGAGTGACTTGTCTTTATTCTTTCAGTCTTTATGCCTTTCAGTCACCACCTCAACACAATAAATAGGTGCTTTTCAAATGAAAAAAAAAAAAGCTTTACAATGACTTCTTAATGAATATTTCCATATATATGTACAAAAAAAAAATCAATAAAGTGATCCTCATGAATTATAATGATGCTGGAAACAAATGGCCACATTACAAAATATATGAAACTCTGTCTTGTCTAGGAGTATGGAGATGTCTGAGAGGGAGTCTCACAGAGATCTGTAATTGAATTCACATGAGATGGGTAGGAACTCTGTCATCTGATGAGCTGATTGAATTAGGACTAGTAGTTCTACTGATCTCTAATTGAATAAGAGCACCAAAAAGGACAAAAATGTGCACTATTCTCCCATTTTCTAAATGCTAACGCTCCCTCCAAACATCTCACTGCAAACCTTTTGTGTAGTCATGTCAGAGAATCTAATGTTTCTGTGAGCCCTCATTTAATTTGAAAGTTAATTTTAAATGTAAAGGTTTTAATACTAGCACAGGAGTAATTATGATTCAGCTAGATGCTGTGTAATAATAGTAAAAAAACATAGCTATTTATTATCTAACACCAAAATAAAAAAGAAAAGAAAAAAATATAATCTTTCCTTAATTTCATTATAAAGTGAAAATTTTTTTTAGTGAATTTTTTTATGTGACACTGCCTTGTTTGATTTAAATATATAAGTTATTATGGTCTCAAATTCTCAAAAGGATGAGGGTTTCAAAATTGTATTAATATTAATAAAAGGCATATTTATATTGTCCCCCCCCCCCCCCCCCCCCCCCCCAAAAAAAAGGCTGGAGTCATGTGGATTTCTTGTGGATTATTGTGATGTTTTTATCAGCTGTTTTCACTCTCATTCTGACGGCACCCATTCACTGCAGAGGATCCATTGGTGAGCAAGTGATGTAATGCAAAATTTCTCCAAATCTGTTCTGATGGAGAACTCATCTACATCTTGGATATCCTGAGGGTGAGTAAAATGTTAGCAAATTTTTCGGTTTTGGGTGAATTCTTCTTCTTACCACATTCATTCTAATTTGTCTTTTATCACTTAGGTCATTTCACCACAGACCAAGCACTGAACACACACTAACCACAATAACTGATCAAAAAAGTGTATGATGAACTGTAATTAGATTGCATACACTGAGCGGTTTGCTTTGGCTTCGGAGATCACAGAAGGATGAAGATCTGGATTACTATGACACAGACAAGAAACATGGAATCAAATATAGTGCTGACTGGGTCTGTCAGCAAGAATCGGTTAGTTAACTTTATCTTCAGGCTGAAGTGGACGTGATGATATCATGATGTGTGTTTCCAGAGGCCCTCTGATTGCTCTCTTCAGATTGGCCTCAGTCTTTTTAAAGAGATTCCTCAGAGGAATCTCTTTTCAAGTTATGTGTGTATTAGGTTTCAGCTGGGTTAAAAGTGGAATATAATAATTCTGAAAACAAACTGAGAATGACTGTGGGATTTAAGGTGAGTTTGACAGAGCCTTGGCTCAATTATATAACAGTTCAGTTTATTGAATAAGGTATTCTACATAAGGTATTCTACTGTTATGCAATACTTATAAGTATTGTATTCTATAGGAGCTGTTACGTTGCACGAAAAGAATATCTCTCATCTGACATGGAAATCTCTGGTGATGGATACAAATCATTACAAGCATAGTGAGAACACTGGGGAACAGGAAGATCATTTTCAAGAAATAAAATCAGAATCTTCTAATATGCATTTGCACAACTTGAGGCCTGAAAGTTTCTGCTGCACTGCAACATGTAAAATACCCAGACCGAATCTTATAAGTTACTTATGTATTAAATCAACTGAAAATGTGTTTCTTAAACTCTTGCCTATATCAAATAGCCATAGAGCAACAGTGAACACTGACTGTCCAAGAGAGAGTGCCATCTGCAATTTTCATCTAAAATGAGTATTTTTATCAGGCTGCTATGTTTAGGTTCAGTAATTTTACTCCAATGGCAATGTATAGGTCCTTTTCTATGCAATTAAAGTGAAATAACTGAACATGAATATAGGAGCCTGATAAAAATGCTCATTTTAGAAGAAAATTTCAGACGGCATTTAGAGGCTTTTGCATCTGAACTCTTCATATTTTATACTTGACATTTTATAATAAAATTTACTACATAAAATTAGATATAAAATATAATATCATTGAAGGGTTCCTTAAGATCCGATTAACATTGTATAATAGTTTTACAAATACAACATCATATTTCAAACACAAGTGCGACATTTCTGGTTTGTTCTCTTGGATGTGGTTTGACTCCGAGCATATTTTTTAATAGATCCGTTTAATGCACTGTTTCTCACAGCACTTCTACAGGTGGTTCAGCAGCACTGACCGCTGGGTCTGAGTTCATGCCGAAGTAGGAACAGAGGACCTTCTCAACCAGTAATTGTCTGGAATGTCCTGACATTCTAACAGAGACAAGACTGAGGCTCTTTCATACTCTAATGAAAGTCATACTCCCTGTCTTAACATGGTAAGGACACTTGTTAAGAAGTGCCATGTCTCAATTCGACTATTCGAAGATGCAGAGGGATTCCCAACTGTTGGGTGACACATAGGGTTCAACATGTCTCACTATTAATCACCACTTATATGAAAAAATATCACTTTAATAATTGATTAATATCATTAGATATTGTCCGGTAATGTATTTATACATTTAAAGATTTAATGTTATTTATATATTTAATGTTATTCAGTTTGTTATTTTGTAATCTAGATATATGCCTAGATTGCATATATATATATATATATATATATTAGTGGTGTCAAAATTAGCGCATTAACGCATGCGATTATTTTTTTCTGATTAACGCGTTAAAAATATTTAACGCAGTTAACATGAGGGCAGGGCTAGGGTTGGCCTGGCATTGCGCAACTGCTGCCTCTGTCTCTTATTTTCTTGAAAAGGATTGCGTTTATTTAGATGCAGAACGTCTTTATGACCACATCAAACGGGAGACGTTTCCAGACGCGCTCTGACTTCGCCTCCGGCGCCAGGCGCGAGTCAAGCAATGCCTTCGGAAAAGATACTATATTCGTAGCGCACGCCGCTCTTTAAATACATGCACAAAGGTGCCGGGCGCGCGCTGTAGCCTAATATCATTTCATATCAAACAGCGAAAGAAACTACGTGCATGCAATGTCCTAGTTTATGCACGTCAGTTAAGGCATGAAATTACCAAAGGCGATTAAAGCTGCCTTAAAACTGCGTGCATGCATGCAATATGTTATATATGCGCCACATTTAAGAACATGCCTCTGAAATGGTTTTAAAAACTGTCCTGAGGCACCCCCAGCACTGTCTCCCTCATCTAAAACACCCGATTCACTCGTCCGCTCATTAGTAGAGACTTTAAGACCTGAAGTGTGTCAGAAAAGGTAAAGAGAGTTGCATGTCAGATCCACGTCATGTTCAGCAGCAGCAGCTTTTAAAGCTATAGCAGGCAAATAAATAACCAGCTGCTGTGATGTCTATTAATCCAAGAACCAAAGAAAAAAAGAGGAAATCAATAACTTTTATAGCTTTCAGGGTTTCATCTATATTTAATTTAGATTTTAGTGTTTGGTAAGTATTCATTTTCTGTATATTTCTGCTGAAGCGCACAAGTAGCTAAATGTGTAATTTATTATAATAGGTTCATGTGATGATTGTTTTAAGTTCACTTAAATTAGAAGTTAAGTCTAATAGATGTAAAAATTTATAGATCTAAATTATACTGTAATGCTGACTGTCTACAGTCAATGGTTAAATATTCAGGGGAAAAAACTATTTTATATCAGTAGTACTGATATCAGGGATGCTGGCCTTCAGTCATAAAAAAAAGATGCCATTAAAGAAATATTAAAAATATACTGTCTTTATGTTGTTTGTACATTGTACATTTGAAGATTGAATGTGAAATTATTCCAATATAAAAGTATATTTAAAAACTTTAATATTAGGTGGAATTAATCGCGATTAATTTGAGAAAAATGTGCGATTAATTAGTTAATTTTTTTAATCGATTGACAGCATTAATATATATATATATATATATATATGAGATATATATCTCTATCTATCTATCAATCTATCTATCTATCTATATTATATATATATATATATCTCAATGGCTCAGTGGCACATGACTCAGGTTTTTAGGTTCTGGTTAAGCTAAGTGTTGAAGACAAAAGACCCTCTCATCCACTTTTTCACTTTATGCCTTAGGCTCACGCTCCCTGCCCACCGATAGCTTATTGAATTACAGCTAATATCTCAATTGATATCACATGGAGCGAAAAGGTTTTTCAGTCACCCTCTGGCTCTGAAATGCCTTCAGTTCAGTTTAAATGATAAGAACGAACCTTAGTCTTGATTCCCAACTGTTCTGCTGTCAGTCTCATGCTTGATTGTATAGAACAGTGACTGGCTTATTGTATATAATGTAATTACCGTAAGAGCTGTAACTGAGCGACATACTTTTACTGTAGAGTCTAAAGAAGGGAAGCTTTACAAAAGAGGGAAGCTTTAACCATGGCACAGCTAAACAGAGCAGAGAAGGATTATGGGATATAGCAGCAAAGCTTGTTGTTACCATGAACCCATAAGACCAAGGACATATTGCAGTTCATTGGCTACGGTATTCAATATAGTATCCCTTGTTTTGTGTATATAAAAGCTAACAATGGATTAGTTTGGAGGAATATGAGCACTTATTTTTCAAATCAGGCTTTAAACCCTATCTATGTGGCTATATCTGTGTATTGTCTCAGGAACTTGTATTATTAATACTGACAGGTCTAAAGTCATCTCTTTTAAAGAAAAGAGAGAAATGGAATCTATTATATTTAAAATGCAGAGAGTACATACTGTATATGGGGTTTTTGTCAGTAAGGATTTTAATGGTGACAAATCTCAAGTTGAATTTAACAGTGTAATATAATTATTGTAGTACTGTATAATATTATTAAAAATTAAAATAACTGCTTTCTATTGTAATATATATTTTAAAATACAATTTATTCCTGTGATGCAATGCCATTATTCCAGTCTTCAGTGTTACACGATCCTTCAGAAACTAATATGCTGATTTTGTGCTCAAGAAACATTTACTATTATTATCAATGTTGAAACCAGTTGTGCTGCTTAATATTTTTACAGTTTATTTTTTCAGGATTCCTGGATGAATATATAGTTTAAAAAAGAACAGGATTTATTTAAAATAGAAAACTCTTTAACATTCTAAAGCCTTAGATTAAGCCAGAACTAGGCCTTAGTTAAATTAAGAGATAATAATGCCTTAGAACATACATTTCAGGTGTGCATCTTGAGACAGAACAATGGCACTGACATACCTATTTTAAGATATGTTCGAGCAAGACATTTTCAGTTGAGACAGCTCAACCATACATTTTAGTCTGGGACTAGCCTTAAGCCTTGTCTGTGAATCCAGGGGTAAATGTCTTAATGTCTGTTCCTTTGTGTGTATGTGTGTGTTTTAGAGTGCTACATATCACAAGCTATTTATTTTCATTTTGTGGCATTGAGGATTGTTTCAGAGCTATAGTTTAAACAACATGTTCTATTTTATTATCATTATAATGTTTCAAAGTTTTAATAGCGAGGCTACAAATTTGATCTCATCCTGTTCCCTTCAAGCAGATTTCGAAGGTCAACCCTCTTGAAGTACATCCTGGTGATGTTTTGAGCTGATTGAAAGCAGGCCTGTTATGGGAAGGGCAATTACAGCTAGAAACTGGATCAAACTCAAACACTGAATCCAGAGTGCTGCCATTTCCCATCACCTACCTGGACAAAAAATGATCCCAGGCATCCCAACATGTGTAAATGTTTTGATGCCAATGTGGAATTAGTTGCCTTTCTAGAAACCTATTAACCCTTCCTGTCACCCCAGGTCCGATTAAATGTAGCTGACCTTATGTGTAATTCACAAAAGTCATGTCTTACACTGACCTGATTTAAGCAATAGCAAGAGTGTTGTTGCCTCAAACATCAGTGGTGCTGCATTCAAAACCATCAGCATGATTGCCAGCATAATATTGCTTTTAATGCAACTTTTAGTAAACGAGAAGTGAAACTGGTTCCAAATGGAATCAAAGCAGAAACAAACATCATGCATCTCTGAGCAACACAGTAGTGTATTCCTTTCCTGAATTTTTTTTGTTTATTGTTTTATGAATCTGTTGAATGAAATTCAATGAATCACTTCCTTATTGAAAACTACTGGACTAATTACCTGTGGATACCTGTGGATTAATTTACAGAAAGTGTCATTGAAATATCCCTACCACGAATGCAGAGACCGACAGCCTGTCTGGAACTCACAGGACAAGCAAAGTGATACAAACGATGAAAAGTCCAAGTGGACTAAATATCAGAGCACTTTCAATGCAGCTCCACCATTGAAATTCAAAGACCAAAACCAAAGTCCCTTTCTCTAAAGTCTTTGACCAGAAATAACTGTATACAGGCACCTTAATATCAATTTGATGTCAAATATTAATCAAGACTTGATCTAACATTATTTTAAATTCAGTTTGGATGGAAATTTCTTCCAGTGGTTTCCAATTGGGTGAAAAAAAGGAAGTTAATCCCACACTGAAAATTGGTTTAGTATAATATGGTTGACACTCAATTTACATCAAATCAATGTCATGTCAAGTTTTTGATGTCAGTTTGATTTGCAAATTTGACCTGTTTTTTGATGTTAAATTTGATGTCAGTTTGATGTCTTTTCAACATCAATTGCCCACTGCGTGGTTTATTAATTATTTTTCAGATATTGTTTTTCAGAAGACGTGCATTACATATATGCCTACTCAATCCAGCCTAATTTCTTTAAGACTTTTTCTCATTTTCCATACAGCAAAAACTGATCTTTATATAATCAGTAGACACATTTGCTTTTAATGGATTTTAATGGGAAAAAAGGAGTAAAATTACAGTGAGACCACAACAATAATAGTTTCCTTAATCTAAAAGGATTAATATTTTGTATTTTTTTAAACATCCCTTTATCTTTGTACCATGTTGGTGTACTAATCAAATAATATAGGAATGTTTAACCTTTGAAGCATCAAATAAATATCTGACATACAGTTCAAAATGGAGCGCACTCTTCCACTGCAATGTGGAGTCACCGCTGAAAATGACACATCTTCCTCAACTTTTGGTTCAGATTTATGTTATGAGCTAGTCTGTTAACTATAAATCATCATAGATGAGGGGGGAAAGCTGTAAAGTTTGGAGCGCTCTTTCTGTAAACAATTACGTGTTGTGCAAAATGTATTGAGGCAGCTTAGAAGACAATAGAGAAGAACAAAATCCATGCAGATTCTAGTATCAAACAGAAATGAGCTATGGAGATAAAGTGGAGTCAGAAAGTTGGAGGGAAAGATGCAGATGGAATAAATAATAGATTGTAGAAAATTCCCTAGATAATGAAAAACATTTCTTCCCTGTTTTGGACAGGGTTTGGTTTAGTGATGTTTTATCACCCGTCTGTTTATCCCAATTTCATTTTTTCTAAACATTGACCTGAGCCAGTTTTCTCACAGAACATTTACCCTGTCATTATAGGCTTTGCCGAATTTTTCATAGTCACGTAAAATCATTTTGTTTCCTAATCCACATGTGCAAAATGATACCCGAGAGGTTGCCAGCCAAAAATAATTGCTGCAAATAACAAATCTATGGAACACAATGGGCACATCAATATGGAGTTTCAAAAGACTATATGACAGCACCTTTGAACAAAGCGTAGCCAGTTCATAATGAACTGCAGATGCACATGTGGATGTTCTATGTATACTTTACATTTTCCATGCCCAGATTTGTGGGTTTTTAAAGATCATACCGCTGCAATCTATGTTATGCTATCTTATAGATACTTTACTGTGGGTTTGATCTCAGGTTTGAAATTTCATCAGAACATTCATGCTTTATATGTTATGTGGGGACCACAGAATTTGACTGGAATCTTAACACATTCACATGTATGAGATCAGACATGCTTTTAAAGTAATAGTTCGCCCAAAAATGAAAATTTGCATAAAATGTACTCACCCCCAGGCCATCCAAGATTAGTTTGTTTCTTCATCAGAACAGATTTGGAGAACTTTAGCATTACATCACTTGCTCACCAATGGATCCTCTGTAGTGAATGGGTGCCGTCAGTATGAGAGTCCAAACAGCTGATAAAAACATCACAATAATCCACAAGTAATACACACCCCAGTCCATCAGTTAACATCTTGTGAAGCTAAAAGCTGCATGTTTGTAAGAAACAAATACATAGTTAAGGCATTTTAAGTTTAAATCTGGCCAAAATATGAGCTTTTAAACCATAACAATGCCCATCCATAGTAAATAAATCCCCTGTTGTCCTCTCACATCAAAACCCACTGGCATATTTGTTTAGAACTGTTTTGAACTGTTTTTGCTTGTAAACCGTGCTTGATCTCTCCTGATTCTGAAGAGATGAATTTTTCCCTGGAGAAAGCAATATTTTGTATACAGAGGACTTTTAGTAAGAGTAATTTTAGTTAGAAGCAACGTTTTGAAGTTAAAATCATCAAGTAGTCATGTGGATTACTTGTGAATTATTGTGATGTTTTTAGCAGCTGTTTGAACTCTCATTCTGACGGCACCCATTCACTGCAGAGGATCCATTGGTCAGCAAGA
This sequence comes from Tor tambroides, assembly GCA_021397915.2. Classification (NCBI taxonomy): domain Eukaryota; kingdom Metazoa; phylum Chordata; class Actinopteri; order Cypriniformes; family Cyprinidae; genus Tor; species Tor tambroides. Next base: position 105,769 of record JAFVLL020026522.1, read on the forward strand.
GCTATAATGCTGAATTTCTCTAGATCTGTTCAGATAAAGAAACAAACTCATCTTGGATATCCTGAGGGTGAGTACATTTTCAGCAGATTTTCATTTTTGGGTAAACTGTTCCTTTAACACTGTGTCTACACCGGATGCCACGCCACAACAGCTTTAATTTCAAGTTCCTCATCAAATTGGAACAATTTTAGCCTTTAGTTGTAATACAATATCCTATGGACTACACATTCGGACAACAGCTGATATCTGATAGAGCCTTCAAGCTTCAGACAGCTGGACTCCAGACCAAGTTTTCTTCTTCTTTTCTTTTTTTTTTTTTTTTGACAGTGCCTTTATCTGCCATCACACTAATATGTAAGCCTTTTAGATGATGCACCCAAGATTCAAATTCTTAGGTTAAGTCCAGCAGGACTGAAAGGTTTTCAAAGAGTCTCTGTAGCTCAAATGTTCATGTGTGCCTTTAAAACCTTTAATCTTCACCATCAGAGAAGGCCTTACAGAAGAAGCTCCAGTTGTGGGTCAGTCCAATCCAGAAACACTTACATATGGGGAGCATTTCAGAATAACTTACATCTCCAGAAACATGTGTAAAAGCCATTGATGGAATGGGAGACGATTTATGTTCTACAATAGAGCTGCATCAACATATATTTTCTTGTCAGAAAGTAGGCTAATCTGTGGGTATATGAAAATCTTGATGAGGGTTTAGAGTAATGAAGGCTATTTTGCTGTGTAATTGTTACATGATTTTTTTTTTTTTTTTTTGTCTATCTATATTAATCTATATTGATGATTTTTGTCGGTCTGGACAGTCTGCCAAGCTGACCCTGAGCTCAGATGTCATAGAACTCAAATGAGAAAAAGAGAGGTGATTCAAAACATTTAGGATGAATTGAACAATATCAGGGATGTTATAGAAAAAAAAGGCTCAATCATGGTTTATATCCCACAATAGTATGGAGATATAGGACCGAACAGGGATGGTTCTCACACTGGGAAGCTTGCTTGCATATCTATTTCCAAACATTGGGCAAAAGATCAAGTCTATGTCTGTTGAATGAACTAGATCTTTTTTTTCTGGGGAATAATGGGAATATCTTTAAGGAAATAGTTCACCCAAAAATGAAAATTTGCTGAAAATGTACGCACTTTTAGGCCAAAGGTCAAAGGAGTAGATGAGTTTGTTTTTGGATTTTATATATATATAAAACATGTCTTTTTATTTATGAAAACAAAAAGGCAACAAATACAAGAAAATACAAAATAATAATAATAAAAAATAATGTGAAAACGACAGCTTCTATATGAAAGTCTTTTATTCTTAAAATGTCTTGATATTATATTTCATAAACTAAATATTCTTCTACCTCTTTTTATTTTTGTAAAACTCAAAGATTTCAGAATTATTTTTGCAAAACTGAAAACAATAAGGCATTTATGAAAATATTTATGAATATAAAAGCTCCCTAAAATAAAAATACTTTTCAATAAAAACTGAATGTGTACATCTTCGATGTAGTTTCTAGTAAACTCAGATATTAAATTATTTGATATTTTAAGCGAATCATACATGCCATATATTTGCATGTCAATAGTTCACACACGGTCTTTTTTTCTGTTAATGATCATTTGTTTGGATATTTGGCGCCCCCCTCTGTTTAGAGCGAGAACACCAATGCCAATGATCAAGAGCTCCACAAACAACAACTTTTCACAAAGTTTCCCTCGCAATTTCCCCACGGCATGGTGGCCTGTTTTGAATCACGAATTACTGGTGCAGCCAGCAAAGGTGGTACAACTAACAAAAATGTCTGCAACTGTGTCGAGTAAATGTGGTCAGTCCACCCAAGCCAGGTTAGTGAAGGGCAGCATTCACTTCTGTCTCAACACTGGCTTCTGGTAAAGCTCAGAACCAGAGCTCCTTCAAAGCTGGGCAGTGGGATGGAAAACACATAATAGCATTCTAACTCTGTTTAGAACCTGTGGCTTTCAGATTGGTTCCTTTGCCATGACAGGGCTTTCCCCCTCACGCAGGTCTGAGTCCTGAACTCTGTGAACCCCAGAAGGGTATGAATATAAAGGACAATATGGCATACATTATTGTATCCAACTTGACTGGATAAACGAGAACTTTCTCTCTGTAGCATCAGACCTTAATCTGGCTGTGATTAGATTGTGTCTGACAGTTGTTCTCATTTCTCGATTTGTAGGCCTACTATGATAGTGGTGTTTACTTAAGTGAGTTGCATAACCTAAACATTTTCCCCAAAATTACATGAAATAACATACTACACCTAGTTTGATTTTGATACAGATTATGGTTAAAAAGTTTAGGTTCTGTAAGATTTTTAAGGAAATTTATAAGGTGCAACCCCAATCTTTTGCACACTACTGTACATTATTGTGTGAAATATGTATTTAAATAGCATTTATGGTAACACTTTATTTTAGGACAAATTCTCACTATTAACTAGTTGCAGCAACTATTAATCTGCATGCATATCACTAGTATATTGGCTGCTTAATAGTACTTATTAGGCACATATTAATGCCTTATTCTGCATGACCATATTTTATATCCCTCAACTACCCCATACCTAAACTTAGCAACCACTTTACTAACTATTAATAAGCAGCAAATTAGGAGTTTATTGAGGGAAAACTCTTAGTTAATAATGAATATGTGTTCTCTAATCTAAAGTGTTACTACATTTGTTATAAGTAATTTATGTCGGTCTTGTAATATGTTGTTATTGGTGAGTCTCTCTCCTGTAAAGAAGAAAACCCAGAGTATACAAGCAATTTTCTTTATTCAGGCTCTAAGAAAGAGGTTTTTACATTTTATGGCAATTGTGTTACTTCAAAACAAATAACACTATAGTCCAAATCTAACTTTCTGTGAAAGTAGCAAAGGGAATCTGCTTTTATTGCAATGCATTACAAATTGTATTTATGCTGTTATTAAAAATACACCAATAGAAAAACAAGTGTATGTTGCTGGTGGCAATTTTTCTCAAATATATGAGATGAAAGTTTATAACATGTCCATGGCGGTGGCTCCTGGAGCCAGAAAGATAATTATTCTTTTTAGTAAAGGGTTTGTTGCAAATGTTGACAGGATGTTACGTTTCACTTAGGACTTTAGCAGAACACTATACTATGCTGCCATTAATTTTGGTCCACTCAAAAATGTCCTGCTCACACACAATGTCCGAATTGATGAGCAGGTAGCGGTCTCCAACGCAGAAGTGTTTCTGACAGGCAGCGCATTTGAAGCACTCGAGGTGATAGACTTTGTCACGGACACGCATGGTCATTTCAAAAGCCCGGATCCTCTTTTCACAGGAAGCGCAGAGCCCGTCCTGACCAAACAGTCTGCAGAGAAGGAAATATAAATATATTTGCACCTGAAAGAAGGTTTTGATAGAGAACCACCTGATTTTAATATATGATTTTATAGTAATGTGCAAAGGTCTTAAGCACAGATGCTTCACAAGAATACTTGTTTTACAGACATATGCATGCAATACATGTTTATTCATTTACTTACTACAGTCATGTAAATTATGATTTGCCAGTAATACACTTCAACACTATAAAGCCTACTGTCTCATATTTGATACACATTTCTAAGACCTATAAATTATGATCAAAACTCGGCTACTATATGACTTTTTAGCAAGTAAAAGGCCTTTTTTTAAATTACCATTCTAAAAATGCCTCTTTTTGTTGTGATATCTTTACACATTTTTATAAAGTAAACATAAGAATACATTTTCGGGCTGCAAAACGATTAATCGTGATTAATCGCATTCAAAATAAAAGTTGATTTTTACATACTATATATGTGTGTGTGTACTGTGCATATTTATTATGTATATATAAATACACACACACACATGTATATATTTTAAAAGATATTTGTATGTATATATATTTACTTAATATATATATATATATATATATATATATATAAAAATCTAACATATTTTCCTTAATATATATACATGTATGTGTGTGTATTTATATATACATAATAAATATACAGCGTGTGCACATATAGTATGTAAACATAAACCTTTATTTTGAATGCGATTAATCGTGATTAATTAGTTGTACTTGTTTATCCATTCATTCTTTTTTAGAAAAATCATGTTAAAATCTGAGTATCAGCACCTCAGTCTTTATTTGCCTGCCACAATAAAATTGTTTGCCTTTAATTTAAGAAATCTGCAATACTCTTATAAAGATCTCACCGATTTACCTGACAAGCTATCAGAATTTCATCATTCTGGCCATATGAATATCAGCATCTGCACTAAATTACATATTTTTGCTCAGTTTGCATCTCTGAATGATACTGAGGTGTTTTTCTCCTAGAGTAGCCTATAAGTTCCAATATCTTACTATATGAGCCATAAAAGCAAAAGCATTGAATATGATACTTAATAAAAAATACATATTTGAAACATACTAACTTTTTTTCTCCTAGAGAAAAGCATTTAAGAATGTAATTAATAACACACATAACTTAAACACGTAGCCTACTAGACTTTGTGTAAAGGGTTAATAAACGGTTCCATTTCTTTTTTTAAAGATTATTATTACATATGTCAGACTTCACAGGGTTAATAAAGAATGAAAAGTTCAAGCCAGGCCTGCCAGTCTTACCTGAGGTAGTCTCTCCTGCACAGCTTCCTGCCAAGTTTGTAGTAAAGCCTGCGGCCCACCTCCCCTAAGCGGCAGCCGCAGAGGTCACAGCTCAGGCAGTCCTCGTGCCAGTACTGCTCGATGGCCTTGAGGAAGAAGCGGTCCCCGATGCTCTGCTGACAGCCGCCACAGGTCAGCAGCGACGGTGGCATCTGAAGCACCTCGTCGACGGGTTCCCTGTGGATTAGCGTTTACATTCAAATATGCGATACGCCATTATGAACACCAGATGGCACTAGTGCGTATTTTATTGAAAACACTAGCATAAGACATTATTGGTTATGTGTGTTCCATACGGATAAAATTGGCAATTAGATGAGCTACTTTTTTTCTAGATGTACCTACATTTAATTTATAAATAAATGTTTGCTTAAGATGTAGCTACTGCCACGTGATCCCTAGGGAGAAAATGTTAAGTGCAGTAGGCAAATGAGGCGCTTTGGGTCACTGCACACATACTCAAATTAGCCCATTTATTCCCACTGGTTAATATTTGTGACCATTTTTTAAAATTATATACAGCATTGTTACGTATAAGCAAAAGTGCAGACTGGTTTGAATTCACATTTTTACATAGTCACATGACCAGAGCTGTTTAATCCTGAATAATGTCTGTGTCAAAACTTCAATAAAGGAAGCATGTAAAACATCTCACGATAGAATCGCCATATTTGGTACATATAATATTTAAAGGGTCTATTATGAACATGGCCTATTATTAAGATTATTAGTCATTTAAATCATCATAATTTGTAGGCTACATGTCAGTGTCCCCATTCTAATAAGACTCATTTTTCTTGGAATATCATTACTTTACCCCCAATAAATAAAGGTAACAATATACAAAATTATGTTACTTTATTGCAACTTTCTTTAGGATCTTGCCAAGTGTGCCAACCAAGTTTTTCCTAAAAAGTTTCTTATATCAGCTACAACTGTGGAGCTAGGAATAAAACATAGCCTAACTTAACTGATCATTTTTTAAAATATTTATTTATTTTTGCATTTATTTTATTTTTATTTTTATTTTTTTGAAAATGTAGCGTTTCATTGGATTATTAATGCGTAAATAGTATCCTTCATGCGCTTAACTTGTGAAAACGCGATCATACAAGTTAATGCGACTTTAAAATAGTCCAAATGTGATATTACAAATAGGCTAATCGTCAGATCACTAACGCTGGCAAAATTGTACTGTGACTTATATTGATTAAACTAAGCGCAAACGCTGTTATAACCAATAGGCTACAATACATAATACAGGCTATTGCACTATTTTGATTGTAGCCTACTTGTTGTCTATATATATATATATAATAAACAAATGGAAACCCAAACAATATATAGGCTACTTACTCATTCGTTTCCAGTGTTTTCCGTTCAATTGTAGATGCCATATTAAATATTGTTAAGGAATAATTCAGTAGCACATTTGATATGCGCACTTCCAGTCAAATATGTCCCAGACTCGCCGTCTGCGGTGCTGAAAGACCATCCACGTCCTGCTAAATGAACTGCCTTCAGAGATGCACCTGCTTTGCTGCCTTCTTAGTTAAGATCTACAACCTATAGCACACATTATGCACGCTAAATCCCAAGTGCATGCAACGTAGCTTCTTTGCATTAGATTTCTGTCTCCACGCATTCAATCCTCATCCTAGCCTATGTGTTTCTGAGCAATCCGTGGTGACAGGCAGATGTCCCCCAGCCGCGTTGTTTAATTACTCCAGCGCAACTGCGTTTGCATCAAGCGTGGTTTCTCCTCTGTGCTGCATTTTGTGCTGCGAGTCTCCAGAGCACTGTCCCGCAGGGCTGCTGTCTGTGGTCCCGTTATTGTAGGGTAGCAGGTATTTTTAAATGGCCCTGCCCCCTCAGTTTCTGCTTTCTTTTCCGACTTCCTGCTCACGACCGCTCGACAATGAGAGGAAATAGCGCTCCAACATGCCGCTAGTCATCAGTCAATTATAAAGCCGTCGGCTCGTGACTGGAGAGGTCACGAGCTCAAACAGACAGGCTCCTTATCACATACCTGTCATCTAAACATGAAAGAGATTGAGGAAAAAGCTGCAAACACATATAATTAACAGTGCGTGAATGTTTATGAAAACACTGGGAAAATCCAAGGACACAGCTGCAACATTGCAAGGGGGACCTGGGCTCCTAGGCAGCCCTTCAGTAATTATGTAAGTCAGATGTAAACTAAGTAGTATTCTAATTTTTTATAATAAATTCTATAATTTATATAATGTAGGCCCTATTATTAATTTGTTATATGATTTTATAATAAATTCTATAATTTATATATCTGATTAAATTTTGCTGAAAAGCTTATAGACTGTTAAAAACATGTAGCGATGAAAACCTTCAAAAGATTCTGAGTATGAGCCCCTGTACAACAACTGCCTTTCAAAAATACCCTAATACAGGGGTTTCAAACTGGGGGCCACAAGAGAGTGCTGGGGGTCCGTGAAAATGTTTAGAGAAAAACAGTGTTAAAAAAAATCTCAAAATAAATAAATAAATAAACAATAAAAAAATTAAATTAAAACAAACAAATAAAATGTGATTAAAATAAACATTTTATACAAATAAAATAAATAGGTAAAATAAAAATGTGTTATAAATAAATGGATGAAATAAATAATAACAAAATATATTAGGAATGAATGAATTATAAAAGGTATTAAATAAAATAAATAAATAAATAAATAAATAAAATTAGATTAAAACAAATAAACCAACAACAACAAAAAAACTTATGTAACCTAAATATTTTCCAAATAACATTTAACACATATGTAACCCTGGACCACAAAACCAGTCATAAGAGTAAATTTTTTATTTTCTTCACATTTTTTTGAATTTGAGATTTATACATTTATACACACTGTAAAAAATGATCATGATTTTAACGGTAAAAAACTGTGAAAATGCTACAGTAAAAACCTGTTAAATGGTTAACGGAAAGTTCCTGTAAAATTTACAGGGAAAAACCGTAAACTGATGTTCCCAGAATTCCCTGCGTTGCATTTCAAATTCTGTTTGAATTTGATGTTTTTTCTTTGAAATAACTATGTTTCTTCTTAGTTTTTTCTTATCAGTTATGTTTATTAGGGTGGTATGTTACATCTAATGTTGTTAAATTAATGTTTATAGCATATTTCAGTTTAATGAGTCTCACCATGATGGTGTTTAGTGCTTGTGTGAATGACACTGTGCACCTTCTATATATGCTATTATTTAAAAGCTGCTTGTGATGGGCTTTGGTTCAACATGTGACTTTCTCATTACCACCTGAATTTGGTGATTATCAGTGTATTTCAAAGGTATAAAACAGATTTCAGTACTTTAATAGGTTGGTATATTAACATTATATCAGTTAAAGAAATGATGGTATTTAACTGTAAATTTAAGTTAAAACCGTAAAACCTAAAACATTGTTACCGTATTTTTTACGGTAGAATTCTGGAAACCACAGCTGCCAGTTTTTTACCATAAATTTTACGGATTTTTTTTTACAGTGCATTATATAGGACAATATTTGGCCGAGAGATCTGGAATCTGAGGGTGCAAAAAATCTAAATATTGAGAAAATCGCCTTTAAATTTGTCCAAATGAAGCAATGCATATTACTAATCAAAAGTTAAGTTTTGATATATTTACAGTAGGAAATTTATAAAAATATCTTCATGGAACATGATCTTTACTTAATATCCTAATGATTTTTGGCATAAAAATTACTATACTGCTACAAATATACCTATGCTACTTATGACTGGTTTCGTGGTCCAGGGTCACATATTTATAATATTTACTTTTTGCAGTCTAAATTGGGCCTTCATACAAAAAAAAAAAAAAAAAAATTAAATTAAATTTAAATTCTTTTAAATCTTATGATGGTGGTCCCTCACATGAGGATAATCATGGGGGTCCGTGTCATCTAGAAGCTCAAAAACCTGTGCCCTAATTCACAATGAAAACTCTGTAATTGCATCTGTAATTGCAATGCAGCAAACAAACACAGCAAATGGCTCTTTCGAACCGTTTTCTCCTGATCTATCTCCTCACACTCATCTCTGCTTGATGTCGTTGGGGAAAACTCCTCTTATCTCCTGCCAGAGCAGCTCGGGTAGTGTCAGCAGCAGTACTGGGCCAGGAGATAAAACACTCTGCACAACACTGAATGGGTCCCAAACATCATCAACGCTTAGGGGTCTTCAGTGGCAGCTTCTCAGCCAAATGTTGGCTGTGCCAATCTGCCCCTAACCCTGTGAGGTCAATGATCGCCCTTCAGATATAATTTTACTATTCTGACTCAAAAAACTACATTTCATCCTAAAAAAATGTAAAGTTCAGTTGAGAGTATAGGGATAATTTTTATTTGAGTTTTTTTTAATAACGTTTAATTAGCAAAATGTATAAAATCCCATATAAATATTTTTGCGAAAACCATGATACACAACTATTCAAAATATTTTTAAATTAATGCAAGAAAAAATAAAAAATATATCAATTTTATTTAGCAAGGATGCATCAAATTGGTCAAATGTGACAGTTAAGACATTTATAATGTTACAGAAAGTTTCTGTTTCAAATAAATGCCCTTTGTTGAACTTTCTATTCATCAAAGAATCCCAAATTTAAAAAAAAAAAAATGTGATCAGTTTCCACAAAAATATTTAGCAGCAAAAATGGTTTTCAACAATGATAATATTAAGAACCATTATTTATATTTGAACACCAATAATAATTCATAGCTGAGAGCCAAAATAGGAATTAGAATGATTTTTTGAGGATGTGACACTGAAGACACTGAAAATTCAGCGTTTCCATCCCGGAAGTAAATTACATTTAAAAAAAACGCAGTTTTTTAAAATTGTAGTAATATTTCAAAGTATTATAGAAACAACATACTGTATTTTTGGAAAAAAAAAATGCAGCCTTGGTGAGCACAAGAGACTTCTTTCAAAAACATTCAAAAATCTTATGTGTGTGTGTGTGTGTGTTATTTATATATGTATTTTCCAAGAATGCAGATGATAACATAACTAAAACATTTACTTGTTTGCTTCGACAGTTTGTTTTTTAATAGCTGTTAAACTGTGTGCAGAAGGCGTCCACCGTTTCCTGTGGATTGGACACAGCAAACCCAGAGGATGTACAGGAAATGAGCACAGATGAACCTTGGCAGGGGGTGGTATGAGCCATGCTGACTTCCTACTCGTTTCACTTGATCACCCTGCTGGACTCTGATTGGTTGGATAACTCCAGATGCCCCCCCCTTGATAGGAGAAGGGCTTTTGAGACAGTGCCTCGGAAACCACTGACTGTCAACTCATCTACTTGGCAGCAAAAGCTTTCTTAACTCAGGGTGGGTTTCCTTCATAAATGGTTAGGGATGTAGTAAACATATCAACATGGCTTGCAACATCTCTGTATGGTAGAAATGTTATTAAGTATTTTCTAAAAATGCTGTGTTTCATGTATGCAAAAAACATTCAATGGAAATCTGAGAGCCACATCAAGACAAAATATTGTGCAAAGTAAAAATATTCTTTGTCTAAGGAATGGATTTCAGCAAAACTGAATTCTACTATAGTTTCTGTAGAAACTGAAATAAATATAACACAAGCTAAACTGTTCTGTCCAAAATCCAAAAACAGTTAACAAAAAGCAATAATTTTAATTTTAATTTTTTTTAGATGTTTGTTTTTCATATCAGCCAATTTGCCCCAAATTGTATGTTTTATGGCATGAAATCTAATGGCCTAAATGTATTTTTCACTGACATCAGATTGTGTAAATTTCAACTGTGATATGGAAAAATTCATTTACTCAGCATTTAAAAAAGGAATAACTCATAAAACATGTTTTACTGTACACCTGTTGCAGTAATTTGATTAATGGTTGAATGTTACAGGGATAAAGGTCAAAGGTCAAAAATGGCTAATAAAGGCCTTAAAGGGATAGTTCACCCAACATGCAAATTCTGTCATCATTTACTCACCCTCATGTTGTTCCAAACCTGTGTGTTTCTTTCTTCTGCTGAGCACAAAAGAAGATATTTTGGTAACACTGTACTTAAAGTCTTCATGTATAATGCATTATAAATGGCCATTAAAAGGTATAATGCATTACAATTATTCATAATGTGCATTGTAATACATTATATCATGTTGGAAATAATTATAACCGAATTTAAAATGCATAACAATGAATTGATAAATGTTATAATGTATTAACTGTGGTTACAATTATTCATGAGATTGTACAATACATTATAAGGTGCATTACAAGGAATGATTAATGCATAAAAACTACTTTTATAATGCATTAAACATAAAGTGTTATCAATATTTTAAAGAATGTTAGTAACCAAACAGTTGACGGTAGCCAGTGCCTTAGTATGGGGGAAAAATACTATGGAAGTCAATGGTTACTGTCAACAGTTTAACTGTAACATTCATATCAGAACGAATGCAAAAGTTTACAGTAAATGGTTGTTGCATAAAGTACATGTTTATGATTTAGGATTTAGAAATCAGCCATTGAAACTGCATACAGATTTAACCAGAAATCTGAATACTCTAAGGGAGATCAATCTCTTTTTATTTTGGCTCTGCAAGAGTAGGCTATGATTTATTGAAAGCCCAGCCCTAATAGGAAATGCCAATGGATTGATTGATCATTTGCCATGGAACATGCCTCATCTCAATAACAAAAAAACTGAAACACATCCTCTTACTGGATGTGTTTGACATGCTCTGTTTTAATTATGGCCCAGGCTGAGAAGAGATCCATCACAGGCTGAGTAATCACAGTAAGGCGTATTTCCTGTAAGGAGAAAGCCTGGATGTGTTGTTGACTCTCTGATAGCATATACTCTGAAACAGCAATAGCCAGGCTATGCTTCCTGCCTAATCTCAGCTTTAACTATTGTTGGCTCAGTTTTGAGAAGCTTGTGCGAACACCATTATTTGGACTAAGTAAAAACATTTTTGTGACTACAAGTTTATGATTTGTTGATTGTAAACTTCAAGTGATCAGTGATTAAAGGAGAAGCCTATTTGTTTGTGACACTGATAGATATTAATGGACTTGAAATGTTTAAGTTGAGGACCGCTGCTGCTGTTACTAATCACAACAGAGAGCGGAAATGAGTCACTCATTGAAAGAGAGCTTCACTCTCCCACGAGATCTTCCTCTAATCAGTATTATTCCTGAAAGAAAACACCCATTCAATAGAACAGTGCTATCAAAGAACAGAGCAACCATGTTAACTGCTTCCTGTATTTGCCAAACAATACCTCATGCAACTGCATTCGCATGGTTTTTGAATAGTTTATGAGTTTTACAGAAAGAAGAAAGCAAAAGGAAGCAGTATTTTTTATATTGAAAATACTTTTGCAATATAAATACCTCTTGTAAGGGATAAATGCTTCATAAGCTTGAAAAGATACACATATGCTATAGGAGAATATAATTTATTTTGCACAAATAAATAGCCTTAAAAAGCTATTACATAATGCACTCAACCTAATACAAATAAATTAGAAAATGTGAATGATTAAATATTAATTAGCAATTTTGTAATCATTTATTGCATGTACATTCAGTTTTGCTTGTACATATTTTATTTTTGCAGGTTTTTTTTAATTTCTATCATTCCTCTTTTAAGAAGGCGGGTGGAAAGAAAGTTCGAGTTGACTGCATGCATTCATATCCATCTATCTGGTGCCATCTGCTGGACCATGGTTTGATTTACATTAAATAACTACATTAAATAACGATATAACGTTGTAAGGACTTGTTTGGTCGTTTAAACCCTCATATTTTAGCCGAAAAATAAACAATAATAATAAGAAAGTTAAGAATCGCCGAATCGGGGAAGGGGTAGTTTAGCATGATATAATCGTCATTTGGCACGATATTGAAAAATAAAAAGAAGCCTTATCAGCGAAATAAAATAAAACACAGTCCCAAAACAATCCTTTTAATCCTCCGTTCATTTTCCCTTAGCTTCGTGTTTCAGCCTATTCGTTTCACACGCGCTCAGTGACAAATCCAAATAAGGAAGTCATTGCATGCCTGCTTTGCAACTTACTAAAATCTTACTATTTTCTGCCATCTTCGTGACTCTTTCCTATGCGTTTCATAAATTATCTTTATGTTGTAGTTGTATATTCATCGTAAAAGAAGTAAAAGTAATAATAACCTGCACATAAGTGTCAGTAAGGCACAGGCATAATCCTGGTCGCCTCTAAACGGGGCCCTTCCTTATTATAAACCTTTTCCTCGCCTTTCACTCGCTCTCAGTTGTCGGTGAGGCCGGCGGGGCGGATCCCATAGTAAATTGGAAGAGAAAATAAAAGCAACACAATCAACGCTTCGGCTTATTTGCCTATAGAAGATTACTTTTCTCCCTTGTGGACATATTGCGCATAAAGGTGAGCACAAATTTGAATCCAAATCACAGACGTGAACGTTATACACTCTGGATCTTGTGATGATTTGGACACAGTTTCAATCTAATATGCGGACAATGGGTTGCTATGACAGTGTTTTGGAATTTTGCAGTCTACTTCTAGCGTTTTTGAAATATCTTTATAACTTTTAGAGTTTGAATTATTGAAAAATATAGATTTGGATAGGATTTTATTCATAACTTCCCTGTCGCGTCCAGCTGAAAATTTGCTAACTTACTATCAGACAAAATCTCGTCTGTATAATTTCGTTATATAATATATGATTACCTTATTATTTGTCTATGTGTGATTAATATTTTGGTATCATTACTGAAAGATTTGGTCAATCTGATTGAAAAATGATAGTGATCGAAAATGAAACCATCATCGATCACAGCAACTTGCATCATGTTCCGCTTCAATTTATGATCATCACTGCTATTCAATCGGCTGTTTTCTGCATTTTTAGTATTTTATTCCTTCATTTTTTGTTCTATTCTATATTATAACTTATCCTTTATCCTTGATCAGATGCCCTCGGCAACAAATGGCACCAGGACTTTGAAGTCTGCCAGCCCAGACTTGGGATCTGCTCCCGGATCAATGAACCAAATCACAGCCAGCAGCCAGCTGACTGGAACCCAATCAGAGGCCCTGAAGCAGGTGCTGGTGGTTCTTGAAAAGAAAGTGCGCAATATGGAGAAGAAAAAGGTACTGGTTTCTCTCTGTAACATGTCAACTTAGGCATAACTAATGGATGGATAAACTTCGTTTTTGTTGTCCCGCATCCTCAGAGTTCATTCCCCTAACTAACCTCGTGCCTTTTGTACTCCGTTATTTATTTCACACGTTCTGATGAAATTTATATACATTTCTTTTGGCTATGCAAGTAAACACACGTCATCCTTGGATCTCAATGGTATGACTTGTTGGTAAATATAAATGGGTTTAATGTGTCATATTTTAATGTCAAAAACGTGTTAAGTTTGATCGAATGTAAGTTAGGGAAATCTAACCAAGCCTGTTAAACGTTTATGAAACCATTGCTCTATTTCTATGCATTTATGTCATGGTGTATGAACCAACATCTTGACTGTAAAGGCAAATCGCTTATCGTTATGTGCCCTTTTAACTGTTCTTTGTATCGTCAGCCACAAATGCTAACCAGCTAGCGTTTGTAGTTTTAGCACATGCTAGCCGGTCAACTTTTGACGTTATTCCATCTCTCTTGACAAATGTATTACATAGTTACTTGTTTACCTTCTCTATATAATCCGCGATTTGACGCAAAGTTATTTCTTGACATTTTTGTCAGTTTCTACGATCACTGTTTGTTTCGCACGCACATGGAGGTAAAGCTAACATGGCGTCCTAAAACAAGTTCAGCATGCTAAAAATGGGGAAACTGCTGGCGCAAAAAATGCTTTTAAATGAGTTGTTAATGTTTTCGATTGTCTCCGGCTTGTCTTGCCGAGGTAAATGTGTCATAGGCAGGTGTGTCCTCAGGACACACGGTAAGCGCCTTTGGATCCTGCAGGTCTCTTAGCTCCGCGGGAGAGACTTTTAACTGGTGACAGTGCAGCACATTACTTTTATATTGGTTTATTTATTGACTTAATGATTGTGTGTCGAAAATTAAGGTTATATTTCGTTAATGGGGGAAAAAATGTCATTGACTCCCCCCCTCATGTTGTTTCAAAACAAAAGTGATGATTTTTGTTTTCTGTAAAGTGATTAGCGACTGTCCATTCTTTCAAGGAATTTTAGAGAACAGTTATGGCATCGTGCCTTGTATGACTTACAAAAAATTGGTCATGTCATGTTTTGACATTATGCGTTTGTGGAAAGTGAACTCGCCCCATCTCTCACCAACTGAAATGGGATAATCTCCACATAACTCAACCACATGCTGGAGCTTTCTGGAACAAAGTCCTCACTCTTGATCCACTTTGAATGGGAAATTAGTTTCATAATTGCAATTATGATGTGCAATGTTATTCAAAGGTTTTTGTCTTTCAGTTCAGTAGGGGATGCATAAAATTGTGACATTGAAAAAACATGGATAATGTAACAAGAAAATCTATATCAAATAAATGCTGCCATTTTGAACTTTCTATTAAAAGAATCATGAAGAGTTTATAACTGTGTTTTCTAGAAAATATTAAGCAGAACATCTTGATTTTACAATTGTTTCTGAAGGGTCAGGTGAAATTGGCTGACTTCTTTCAAAAACACAAAACCTTACCCTATAATTTTTTAAAGATATTATATGCACACTGATTTGTATTCTTGCTTTTCTGAGAGGCAAAAATTTATTTTGAATAGCCTGATCGTATGCTTTATCTCTGTCTCTATAAAGTGTATCGTATGTCATATGTTCTTGTGATGAGCAATTCAGCTGGACTTTGAGATGGGGAAAAGAATACATAAACCTGTGAGATGACTTCTACATTGTACTGTCATTTTATTATACGGCTTATTTATTTTTCTAATTTATTTCTTTTTCTTTTTTTTTGTCACTCGTCTTCTTGCAGAGCAAGCTTGATGACTATCAGGACAGAAACATCAAAGGGGAACGTCTCAACCAGGACCAGCTGGTGGGTAAACACTCCATGTTTTGGTTGCCTGTTAATTGTTTCAGATTCCTGAAATTTGTCCTTTTTCTAAATCAATCTAGGAAGCCCTGTCTAAGTACCAGGAGGTAATCCATAACCTTGAGTTTGCACGGGAACTGCACAAGAGCTTTCTGGCATTGGGTCAAGAAGTGAGTACATGAAAATTTAATTTGCTCTCTTCCATAGCCTGAGGACCTACAGTTTATTTTTTTGTGACTGTGTGTAGATCTACTACTGAAATTCACTGAAAGGTTTATACATAATTGAGAATGTCTCCTGCAATCTGTTGCTTTGGATAGATCCAGAAGAGTATTAAGAAAGCAGCACGTCGTGAGCAACTCCAGCGTGAAGAGGTGGAACAGAAAAGGCTGAAACGGGTTCTGGAGCTGCAGTTCCTTCTGGAGCGACTTGGGGATGAAAGTGTACGGCAAGAGCTACTGCATGGAGCCGGGGGAACTTCGCTGCTTACCGAGAGTGACCTTACTTCCCTGGATGAGTTTTACAAGCTTGTGGGGCCTGAACGTGACCAAAACATCAGGTGAAGTCGACTGCTTTTCTCCATTTTGAAATTGCTTGCAAATGAAAACTTTGCTGTAAACAAACAGAATAATTGGTGTTCTTTCAACTGAATTGTCATTGAGTTGAGTTTTAGATACATTTGGATCTCTCACAGAACAAATTTCAGACAGCTTGAGGTTTCAGCATTGGCAGAGCATGTTAAGTTTGACAGCGTCTTTGTAACTGTTACTGTACTTTTAATTATTGTCGATTTGCCAGTGTGTGCCGAGGTAGATTTAAATAAGCTTAAAGGGTTACTTCACTCAAAAAAAAAAAAAGTCAGTTACTCACCCTAATGTTGTTAAACACAAAGGACTGTAGTTTATAGTGGAAGTTTGTTTTATGAAACACGAGGGAGTTCTGTCCATCCACTGAAAGTCCGTCTCTC